>JANHGL010020216.1:0-17820 GCA_024611195.1 Ceyx melanurus
TATATTTTTAATTATTATAATATTTAACCTTATTGTAATTATTAAACTGTTATTATCTTAGCCCATGAGTTTTACCTTTCAGTTCAGAGCAAGCAGCCGCATGGTGCTTAGTTGCTGGCTGGGATTAAACCATGACACCTTCCCAGCTCCAGCATGCAGCACGTCTCCCTGCTACCTCTGCTGGCATTGATGGCATCAACTGGAAACACCCAGAAGTGTCAGAGTCTGGGGTTGTGCTTGACAGAGGCAAGAAGCACGGGGTCTATCACATCCTCAGGAGATGAGGAACTGGTGGGCCTCATAGAAAGAGAAGAAGAAAGTGTTTCAGCGAGTTTCAGTTCTGGGCCTCTTCAGGAAATCACAAAGAGTCTTGTGATTGGGAGACAAATATGCAAGACAAGGAGAGCTTTAAGCCACAGACTTGGCCCACTGCCTGATTTTTTTTTTCCCCTCTTCTTTCACTGTAATTACAGTTGAGCCACATAGTAATTGGGTAACTTTTTCCAAAGGAATCCTTTCTCTTGGAGTGAATCATGCTTGCCATAAAGAATATGGATGAAGATAAAAGACATATGGATCCTATGGCTTACTGTGATAGAATGTTTTGGCCCCATTCCCTTGTTCCCCAGCTCCCAGCTATGCCCAGGCTAGGTGCAAAAGCCATGAACTGCATGGTTTTGAGGAAGCCTGTCCTGCAGAATAAGGACTATTTTCCCTCCTTTGGTTATTGTATCTACAAGAATGGATGGTAAAGGCTGGACAGTTTCTGAGGACATCTGGCTGACCCTGGATGCAGCTACAGTCCTCTGCTCCTGAGATCTCACCTGGACAACATAGTATTTCTGAGTACTGTGGTACTGTGTGCGCTCAGTGATATTTATTCTGCTTCTGATTTAGCCAGAGCTGAAGAGCCCAGCCCTCCTTCCAGACCCTGCCTGCCAAGTCACAATCCATCCGACCATTTTCCGCATGGGATAAAAGCCTTGGATAGTAAAACACTCATTGTAAAACTATTTTCCATTGGCTTCATGGCCACACACAGCTAGATCTCCTCCTGGAGCGGCCAGCAGTCTGCTTGGAAGGGCTGGGTTTAGAACCCTGGAGAGGAGCCTCGGTGAAGATGGGAGGAGAACAGCTCTGCCTGACAGACCCACCCTCCCCCCAAAACCAACCCCTCCTACTCTTGTCACCGTCTGATTGGTAGGTGGAGTGGAAAAGGGCTGGGACAACTCAGCTCTCCATCTATTTAAAGGCAAGGGTGGGGCACCTTCAGATACTTGTGTGGGACTGTTGCATCTCGGTGGAGAGGAGCATTAACCTGCAGAGCAGCATCATGGCTTGTGTAAGTATAGCAAGGGGTGTTGCAGCTGGTGTGGGGCTGGAGGTGATGCTTTGTGAAGTGGGGTTGTGGGGAATGTGTTTGGTGTGAGAGCCCTTGCAATATCCTACTCCATTTTCTTGTCAGCCCCTGCTTCAGAGGGTCTGCTAGATCTGAGTGCCTGCTGCTGAGGAGGGAGAATCTCTGCTGCATGCATTAAAAAAGGGTGGCTGCTATTTCTTGTTCTGGCAGGAGTAGTTTGGGGGTTTTTTTTAGCCTTGCAGAATACCTTTTGGGAGGTATGTGGGGGGTCCTGTCTGCATTGGCTCCCAAGCTGGGGTAACCTGTTTTGCAGCAGTTTTGCTCTGGAGGAGCAGCTGCAGCTGTGTTTATTGCTCTCTGAGCATTTCTTCTGGGCAGCCTTGCTGCTTCCTCCCTGCCTGAAGTTTTCATGAGTCACTGAATTGCTAGATCTTGCTTTCTTCGAAGAAAATGCACTGCACAGAAGTGTCCTCTGAGTGTCAGAAACTGCCAGGGAGATGCTTGCATCAGAAAAGTGATTATGCTGCTTTGATTAATTTATTTTTCATTAGACTGAAGATTGTTAATCAGAGAATGTTCCAAGTGCAATTTTATTTATTAAAGTGGGATGAGAGAAAGAATCTTAATATTCTTGGACTCTTGCGTGTTATATGAATGAATACATATGTGTTTACTAGGATATTTTAGTTTTTCTTAGAGAAAGTAGGGCTAAGTATGTATATGAAGCAGGAGAATGACCCTGAAAAGTCTGAGCCAGAAAAAAACCAAAACACCTCAAATCCTTGGAAGGTGGGGAGCAAAGCATCTGAGGCCCTGGATTTGGGAAAGACTTCAAGTTCAAATCCAAGGTGGAGAAGGTAGTGGAAGCTCCATCCCCATCTAGCCAGGCTTGTGTGGAACTATGCAAGATCCACAAGTCACAAGGGTGTGTTTGGAAGAGGGTGGGTGTGATAGAAGTTTGCAAGTACTTGCACTTCACTGCTGTGAAATACATGTGTGTTAATGAGAGCAGCACAAAGAAAGGTTGGGAAATTGGGCACATGTCCCATGTGACTGGAGTAACTTCTCTGGGATGTCCCTGGTGCAATGCCCCAGGGGAAGGGAGCTTCCTAGTCTCTCCAGTCATCTGAAGCAATGCAGCAAGGAGAGCTGCCAAGTCCAGAGCATGTGAGCCACCAGGTACTGAGCTGATGTCTCTGCCTCAATGTTCCTCAGGGACCAGTGTGCACCAACTTGGGCCTCAAGCCTGGCCAGCGCCTCACTGTCAAGGGGAAAGTTGCACCAAATGCCAAGAGGTAAGCTATGGTGTCTAGCTTGGCACAACACTGAGTTGTCTTCTCTTGGTGGGAGATTGAGGAACCCCTCTCTTGGGTGGGAGAGGAGCAGCTTTGGAAGGGGTTAACACCAGCAGTGCTCCCAATGACTCATTGCCTAATACACATTGCAGACATATGCTGCTGCCAAGGGGCTAAGCCAAAGCAGATGTGAAGCTCCAGCTGTGTGCACTGGCAGTGACCACATCCCTTCTAGTGCAGAGTAAAGGAAATGGGAGCTGTGTCTATACTGAGATTTGGGTTGAGACCATCTCCACAGCCACATCCTCTCTCCTGTGACAAGGTGGCCCAGGAGCAGGAACACCATTCCTTCAAAGAGCAGGAGGAGGTTATACACCAAGGAGCTGGGGTGCTCTTAGCCCCACATCCAGCTAATGGTGTGAGCAGGCTGTATTGCAGCAGGGGGGTGGGTCTCAGGCTATTGAAGTTTGCCTTCATCCAGGGGAGATGCCTGTCAGGTGTTGGGGGTCAAGCTGGTGAGTGGACAGGTGAGAGTAAGGAGAAATGTGCCTCTTACTCTGCAGGGAACAGGGTGGTTGAGCCCCCCAGGGAAGCCTCTGCAGCAGCCCCCAGCCTTTGTGTAGGTCTATGGTTGATGGGGCTTCTTGGTGGGTAAGGTGGAGCCTGAAGCTGCTGTACCAGCACTTAGTGGTGTTCCAAGAAACATGTCCCAGCTCTTCAGTGCCTTTGAAGTTCAGTAATGTTGGCGTGAGGCCTCCTGGGCTTTCTCTTGCCAGATAATGTCTTCTCCTCATCTGGGTAAGAGGCCTGGAAGTGAAGTAGACAGTGAGTTAAGAAGATGTTTCCTTCCAGTGCCATTGCAGATGCTCTGGGGTAGCTAATGACATGGTAATTATTTCAGCTGCCTGCAGGGTGGGGAGAAGTGTCTGTCAGGCAGGGTGTGGTACCAGCTAACTGTTTGGGGCTGAAAAGAAATCTATGAAAAGCACCTTACTCGTTGGGAATTGTTTTGGGTGCAGGGTAACTCCCTAGTCAGGGCTAAGTCTGAACCTTTCTCTTTTTAAAAGCTTTGTAGAAACTAAGTGGCATCTTTCCTAGGGATGGCACTGTGGGTCCTACCACCCCAGCAGAGGAGACTACCTCTTAGTGACACAGCACCATCTTTTTTTAGGCAAACTGTGCATTTTAGCAAAGTTTCTCTTTGCTTCAAGCCCAGCTAAGGGTAACCAACAGACCCCCAAAGATGCTCATAGTAATGAGCAATATGCTACCATGTGTTAAAACTATATTGATGTGATCTTTCTCTGCAGCTTTGTGATGAATCTGGGGAAGGATGCTTCCAACCTTGGGCTTCACTTCAACCCACGTTTTGATGCTCATGGTGATGTGAATACCATTGTGTGCAACTCGAAGAAGGTGGAAGAGTGGGGTGCAGAACAAAGGGAGAGTGTCTTCCCTTTCCAAAAGGGAGGTACAGCAGAGGTGAGGCCTGGGACTCCCCCTCTGTACATGCTTTGGTGAAGAAAAGGTGTTTGGCACAGGGTACCCTACTGCAGAGGCTGTCTTGACTCTGCACAGGGGGTGGCTGGCACATCCTGCTTGGCCAGTGCCACCACTGAGGGATCTGAGAGCTGTGATGGAGGGTGGGGATCAAATGTGCAAGCTCCATCTAGCACAAAGGGGTGCTATTGAACTAATCAGGGAAGAAGCACCTCTTGGGAGACCAGAGTAATGATCCTGCTGTTGAAGAGCAGGTTATGCTGCTGAGCATGTTCACCCTACAAAGCAGAGGGTGGCACAGCAGTGGGGAAAGGTTTGAGGGCATCTTGGCAGAAACTTCTGACTTTTCCATTTGTCTTACAGATTGCTTTCACTGTCAACCAGGGTGATCTGACAGTCCATCTGCCAGGCCACCAGTTCACATTCCCTAACCGGCTTGGTCTCGCTGTCTTTGACTACTTTGATACACAAGGAGACTTCACACTTCAGTCTATCAGCTGGGAATAACTTCCTCTGACACCTCCTCAAAGATACAGAAAAAATGATCAATAAATAAGTTTTGGTCTAAACACTCTCAACCTAATCTGTTTCAAGCTACAAGTCCCCCTGGGTTGGTCACCTTGCTGGAGGGGTAGGGGAGGACAGTTGCCAGCTTTGCTTGAGTACCATGTATGATTGGGATTGGGCCAGCCTTGGCCTTTAAAGTCTTGGATAGAGAGGAGGGTGAGGGACAGAAGGTGAAAAGCCAAAGGAGAGTTCTGGGAGGAACCAGTTGAACTAGATACGATAAAGGAGGGGACTGGAAGGGTCCTTTAGGTCAAGTTGCCCATTCTTGAGGTCTCCTTAAGTCTGACTGAATAAAATGGGTTGATTAAATCTGTCCTGTACAAACTTAAGCATCTCTGCCTGGCATCAGCCAGCCTTGAATTGATGTGCAATAAGTAAACTTGGAGGGCCCTGGAGTGAGGGGAAAGCCCTCAGTGAGCTAGCTTTGGCCTATATCCCTTCGTAGAGACTGGTCCCTAGGCTATTACTGACAGCTCTCCTATGTCTTGAGACTACTTGCTGCTGCATGTGGACAACAGTAAAACAGGCTGCCTTGCTGGATGTGCTAGAGCATGCAGTGTGTGCCTCTTTCCATAGGTGAAGTGGAAATGCTGTTGAGCCATAGCTCATTTGGCACTTGAGGACTGTAGAGGGGTCTAGTTTTATTCTACCCCGTGTACCTTTCTTGGTCCATCCTGTGTTGAGAGAGGTATAAATGTCCAACAAGACTGTGGGGTGCTAAAGATGTGTCCACTATGTTTTTATTGCTCCTTTGTTTGGCCTAAATGAGCCTGAGCACTCCTCAGTCTAAACTGAGACTAGCACTGGAGGAGTCTGGAGGTGGTGAGGCATCTGATGCTACAGCATAGTCCTCACTGGGCTGTGGGTGTCAGCCAGCAGCTGCATCAGGGGCTCTCCCAGTCTAATGCTACCTTGGCAGCAATGACTACTGCTGTTGGACAGGTTGTGCATGGTGGGCAAAGGAAAGGGGGAGTTGTCCTTTGCCCAGTGCACAGCTGTTACCAGGTAGGATTGGGATGGAAGGACCCAATCTTTAGGTCCTAGCTTCCAGGCTTGACCATGCAGGACAAACAACCTGATGCCCTCCAAGTACTCCCTGCAGCACTGGTTGAGCTGATTCTTCCCATTAAGCAGTTTCAGAGCAGCTGGAGCACAGGAATGTGCTCCTATGGCAGCAGCACCTCCAGTTCTTGCTCCATAATTCATGAGGCTCTTCCAGGTCCTGTGTCTCAGGTACCCATGTAGAGCTACCTCCTTGGCTACTAGGAACTGGAGAGTGGAGGAAGAAGAGAAAAATGAGTTGGACATGAGTTGGATCTGTATTTCAGGGCAATGGCTCTTAAATGCACTTAACTATCTCTCAACATGTTTTAGAAAGGGTCTTCACAAATTTTTTTTTTTTTTTTTTTTTTTTTTTTTTTTTTTTTTTGAGGGTGGGGTAAGAAAGCTGAGCATGAGTTTTACTACAAAAGGATGAACCTTATTCAAGTCTTCTGCCAACGTGGCTGCTTCTTGAAGTGACTCACCGGTCCTGTGAAATCTATGACTCACTGTTGTCCTGACTTTGTTATGGCTTGGCCCATTGCTAGTGAGGAGGTGAGGGGTGGTGAGGGCTCCCCAGCTGTATAATTTCTATCAAGGCTGACTGCTCCTTTCCACCCACTTCCCAGCCTTGTGCAAGGCAGAGGCTGGCATGCAAGGGCTGAAGGACCTAAGGATGGAGTCGGGATCTCCAAGGCAAGCATCCTCCCCCTAGCTGAGGAGGATGATCCACCTTGGAAAGGGGAAGACACCACAGCAATGATGACGGAAGACACTGCATGCCAGCATGGAAGGTAATGTACTTTTATTACTCGACTCAACCCCAGCCAAAGACATTCTCAACCTGGGCTGCTATTCACCCCTCACTTTCCCCCACAGATCCCAACAACTCCCCAAAAGCCAGAGATGCAGCTGTTGCCGTAGGCCAGGCAGGTGATGCCAAAGTTGAGGTAGGTCTGGGCGGTGGAGCCGATGCCCAGCCCCTCACCCCTGTACAGCCGGGCCAGCTGCCAAGCCCAGAAGGGCAGGAAGCAGCCCCAGTGGGCCACCACGATGGCCGACACACTGGAGAAGAGCTGCTGGGTGGGGGCCCAGCCAGCAGCTGGCAGCCCTGAGCTCCAGGCAGGTGTAGACAACGCCCAGCACCACACCGGGTGCCAGGATGCTGGTGGCAAAGAGCACCATCAGGTAGAGCCGGAAAGCTGCTGGTGTCCAGGTGGGGATGCAGATGTGCTTCTGGGGGCCGCCCCCCTCCCGCAGTTGGGTCATCACCATCATGGGGGCCATGAGCAGGAGCAAGAGGAACCAGAAGATGGCACTGGCCAGCTTGAGGTAAGCATTGCGGGCCCACCTGGCCTGCAGTGGCCTGGCCACTGCCCAGTACCTCTCCAGGCTCATAGTGGTCAGGAGGAAGATGCTGGCATGCCTGGTGAGAAGGTCCAGGCTGAGCAAAAGCCTGCAGCCCACATCCCCAAAGAGCCAGTCATGAGCGAAGTAGGTGCAGACCACTAAGGGGGTGGTGGATAGGTACAGGAGGTCAGCCAGGGCAAGGTTAATCACATAGACTCCCAGAGAGCCTGCTGAGCGACCTGCCACTCTGCCAGAGGCCACCACCACCGTGTAGATGTTCCCCACGATCCCTGTGAGGCACAGGACCCGTAGCACTGCACCCAGTGGCCCCATGACCAGGGGATTAACAGTGACCCTTAACACAAGACAGAAGAACGGCAAGAGTTCAACATAGGGTAGTAGTCCAGAGAAATCTATTCCTCACCTCCAGCTGCTCAGTCCATTCTGGTGGTCTCATCCATCACTTGCTCCATACAGTGGTTTTTCTTAAGCACTAAAGGGCTGAGGAGGGGACACACTTTCCCCTTTAAGACTGATAAGTGCAGAATAACCTCTGCCAGCCAGGAGGAAACATCCCTGCTCTTCACCAGCTCTTCATTTGTTGCTTCTCCAGCATTCACTGGACCCCCAGAAACCTCCCATGTTTGCATTTTCTCAGATCAGTTTCTGGAGAGCTGGGGTCTAACCCCCTGAACCAGCCCCTGGAAAGTTGCCTTGCCCACTGCATGGAGGAATGTGTTTGACTCACAGCTTCACACACCAGTGTGAACACAGTCCCAGTTTATTCTGGGCTCTTAACTACTAGCTGAGGAGCCATGCTGGCTCCCTCCTCGTTCTTGCAGACATGCTCCTTTTTCCCCAGAGCCTTCCTCTGGCTCCATACTCCTTGTTCTTTTTTTTCCCTTTCTCTCATTTTCCCTTACACAGTTTTCCTCATTTGAAAGAGGATAGAGCTGAAGGCCAAGACTCCCTAACGAGGGAGGGCAGAAGAGCATCAGGCTGTGGCTTTGGAAGGGAAACAAGGACCATCTGTGAAAGGGCAATGGGCAGGGAGCTACCATGCTGCTCTCCTTGGCATTTAGCCCAGCCAGGCCAAGAGGGCCTGTCCCACAACCCCTTCCATGGACATCAATGGAGGTAACTTCAGAGGCCTCCCTCAGGCTAACCTGTGTGAACCCTCAGCATGCCTGGGTCACTCTCTACTCTTCTACCCAGAGAACTGAATTCTCAAGTCTTTTAGATGGAGCTTGAGCATTTTTTTTTTAATGGACTGCCTTATTTTCACGTTACCAGAACGAAAAGGCACTGCATTTTGGAACGCAACCTTTGGCACAGAGAGGGCCCCCTTGGGCCATGCTTTTGTCCCTTTGGCTTTCATGAGAAGAGTCACAGTACAGAAATGACCTCATGCCTCAGCAGGTAGCAGCTCAGCTCATTTAGGAAGTGAAAATAAATTAGTGGGATTTTTAAATTAATTTCTTTAGGAGCTAATTAAAATCCTGGTTGCCTCATTAATTCCACTTAGCTCCCCTTAACACCTGAGATGCTTACTCTTGCACTGTCTGGCTAAAACTGCTGACACAGTTTTACAGGTTCCACAGTCATCAGCAGAACTCAGCTGGTCCTTCTAGCATGTGATAGTTCTCCTGGGAGAGCTCTAGGAGATGATCTCTAAGATACGAATCATGGGTTGATTTGGTGGTCAGGGCTAGCTGTTACTCGAAGGACAGGAACACACAGGTTTGCTGCTACTGCATAAAATGTCTATGTAATATGCAACATATACATCTGCAGTGTATAGGGCATGAGTGACAGTGCCAGGCCTTTGATACACAGAGAATGAGGCAGCAGAGGTACGTGCATTATTACAATAACTCCAGACACTAACCCCTAGCCTCTAGTAAAGTCAACAGAGCCCAAAGTCTGTTCCAGACATGCCATAGGCTGCTCTCTGACATAGCCATCCTCTTCCACTGGTTTGACTAAAGACTCAAATTTGACAGCTGAACATCAATGGCATAAATATTCCTCACAGCATCTTCCCTAGGGCAGGATTCTACCTTCTGCTGCTTTTTGTTATGTGTATACACACACATTATCCCCATACACACCAGTATACACACACAGGTTCTGTGCAGCTCTCTTAATCTTTTCTGTAGCAACCAGAAGGCCTCCACACAAATGTGGTCTGAAGAAGTTTTCAAGCCCATACACAGCAGGAATGAACAGGCCTCACATTTGGCTGTTAAATTACATCTTTTAAAATACCTTTCTCAACTACAGCTCTACCCGATCCAATATGTAGATGTTTGATATCTCTGTCACCAGTAGAGAAGCCATTTCTTGTAAAGGAACAGTCTCTCCTAGTCCAGCAGCCCCTGCAACCTGCTGGGGTGCAGCTCCAGCCAGGCAGCTGGAGTTTTCTTGAGTAAGGTAGTTGTGTGCCTACAGTTTCATGCAGGAGTGAGGTCCCATGTCCAACACAGCAAGTGCCAAGTTTTCAAGGCCGGAGTGACAGGTAAGGCCTGCCAGTAGCCAGTCAGATCACAACTACTTAACAGGGTGCACCGAGGACTCAGGCTCACAGTCTTGTACTTGAAAGGAAGCAGCTTAATTGGGCCCTCAGAACCAAGTGGACTATCTATGGGGATAAAAAAAGTGCTTCAAAAGGTGCTCCAAGAGCACTGTGTTTCTCTGATGTCGATCTCCTCTCCTGACAGTCCACTGGGTGGAGTCAAGTCACAGCGAGGTTCTTGCACAGCTTCCTAGGATTTAAACTTGAAGTAGGCTTCAACTGCAGTGAAGGAAAAAGGTAGTGTTAGGGAAATACCCTGGGCCAGAGTATCAGGAGGGGAAGGAATCAGCATCCAGGCACTTACTTGCATATTCCTGTGGTGTCATAGGCTGGTTGATGACACTAGTGAAGGCTGTGACCCAGTCCAGCTGGTCAGTCTCTGTCTCACAGGTGAAGAGGTATTCCCGGTCCGGGGTGACGATGGTCAGCCCATAGTGCCAAGAGAAGTTGCCCTGTGTCCCTGAAGGCAATCCCTTCTGGACACTATACCCGTTCTCTCTGCTGCCCACAAATACCTCACCCTTAGCAAATGCATCCTGCACATCAGAAAGGAAAGAGAGGGACTTACAGAATCCAGGAAGGACCAGAGAATAACAGCAGTGCACCTAAGGACAGGAGGAGAGTGGGTGAGGACCAGGGATGTAGCAGCAAAAAGATTTGAAGGTGGTCAAGGGATTCAGGGAAGCAAGACTATGCTCAAAGGCAGCAGCAGAAAGAAAAAAATAAGAGCATATATTGTGAGAGGTGGAGAGAGGAACTGCTGCTTCTGTTTCTCCACGTCACCCCCACGTCACACTCCTCCCAATCAACACCTTTACAACACTGCCCTCCCTGTTCCCATCCTCCAGAGGCAGTGAAAAGAGCACAGAAAGCAAGTGATGAACTGAGTGGGAGGGAAGGAAAGGGGAAGACCCAGTGTCTGTTCAGAGCAGCTGGAGAATCTGCAAGCCCCCCTCGCTGCAGAGCAGCCACTCTGCTTGCACTTTGACCCTGCCCTCAGTACTGTTGCCTCCAGCTGCCGGAGGTCAGATCTCCCCCTCACCAAAGGGTCCTTGAAGTACATGAGCCTGCGGTGATCCAGCGTGAACCAGCGCTTCTTAAAAGCCTCTCTCTGCTGTGAAGGGAAGAGGTGACACATTTAAGGGGACAGTGCCCTCTGCCGCGAGCAGTGCGAACGGACAGCCAAAATTCACCCCAACCGCTCAACTAATCCCCTGCCTTAACAGCAACCTCCTCCTCCTCCTCACCCTTTCTGAGCTGAGGGTGGGGGTCAGTATCAGGTTTTTCAGTTCCAGCTGCTGTTCCCAACTCTTGGACTCGTGTGAAGGGCCCCAGAGTTGTGACAGGAGAAATCTAGACGCTAAATACCTGTAAGGTCATGCGCACACAGACACATGCAGAGAGCTCTCTTGTTCTGGGAGAAAGCAGGGACTCTGGCTTCATCTACTTTCACATGTGTCCTTCCCCTTCCTGTTATTCTCCCCTCCCTTGGTGCACACACACTGTTCCCACAGGTGTCTAAAGAGTCAGGGGGGAATGGGGAAACAGCAGGAGAAAAACATTGAAGTAGGGAAGGTCAGTGTCTCTCTGGTAGGTCCCTCTTAGGTTTTTTTCTCCCACATCAGCTTACCTTGGGACCAGTCTTCTCCATGTACCCCTCCTTCAGGAAGTTTCTTGTCAGTCGATTTTTAATCTGTCAAAAAGGCAAGAGTATCATTCACTTAGCTCCATTTCTTTGCTATTTGGTTCTGCCCCCAACCCTTCCTTCTTTCTGCCTTTTAAATTCATATTTGCAGAACTGCCTAGCCAGGAGTCCCTTATGTCTCAAAAGAATCAGCTGAGACCAGTTGTTCCCTGGCCACCACGGGCCCTTTTACACCAATTCCCATCCCTCTATGGAAACGCTGCTGTTCCCACTCTGTGCCTGGGGTGGCTCTGTTATCACAGGAGGCAGAGGCTCCTGCCGGGGCTGCTCCCCGGGGGGGGGGCTGCCTTACCTCGCTGTCGCTGGCAGTGGGAAAGGCTACCTTCAGATAATGGAACTGCACTGAGCGGATGGCGTTGAACCAGCCCACTACCTCCTGAAAAACAGGACAGAGAGTTTAGCCAGAGCAACAGGGAGCCATCTGAATTCACCCAGCTGCACCCAACCCTGTGTTAACTACAAACAGGCAGCTCTCCCTCCCCAGCACCGGCAGCATTCACACACACACACACACACAGAGCCAGTGCAGCTGCCCCATTCCCCCTATGAACAGGCAGCACATCTGCACATCTTCTGCAGCAGCTCCTCCCACACAAACCACCTCAGCCAGAGCTCCTGCCCTGCTCCCTACAGCAAAACTCTCCTCACAGACACAAAGCCAGCACCCCCACCCTGTTCCCTACAGCAGCTCACACACACACACGCTCAATCCTACCCATGCTTCAGACTATTTAATGCCTGCAGCTTTTCAAATCACCTCAATTGCTTTGCAGTGTTTGATGCTAAAAACAGATACCTTTCCACTTTCATGGTAGACAAATATATTCCGGGTCTTGTTGTCTTTGAGATAGGTGATCTGCAGGCCATTGGGGTTCCCAATTTTCACTGGCTGGAACGTGGCATTGATAACATCTATTTTAACATTGATTTTGGGTTCTTTGGCCTGAAAACATAACAACATTGGTTATGCATGGGCAATCCTAGTGGGAAAGAGACCTCAGCCACTGACTTGGTGAGGTAAGGCAGTGTTAGAGAGTTTTAAAGGTATTAACTGCCCTTTCTCAGCAAAACTTGTAGTACACACTCTCTTCACACTGTAGCATGCTCAAGTCCAAAGCCCCACTGATTTAAATTTGAGCTGTGCCTACTCTGAAACTGCCAAGGAAATGCTGAGAATGTATCTGACTTTACAGCTGAGCCAGTCTAAAGGCTAACTGACCTCAAAAGGAAAGAGCCCACTCATAGAATGGATTGGGTTGGAAGGGACCTTTAAAGGTCTTCTAGTTCAACCCCCCTGCAGTGAGCAGGGACATCTTCCACTGAACATCCAGTGCTGAGGACCCCAGAGCTGCACACAGCACTCCAGGGGGGGTCTCACCAGAGCAGAGTACAGAGGGAGAATCCCCTCCCTCAACCTGCTGGCCACACTGCTTTTGCTGCAGCCCAGGACACCACCGGCCTTCTGGGCTGTGAGCTCACATTGACTGCTCATGTCCAGCTTTTCACCCCCAGCACCCCCAGGTCCTTCTCCACAGGGCTGCCCTCCATCCCTTCAGCCCCAGCCTGCACTGATACAGGGTTCCCTGACCCAGGTGCAGCACCTTTCACTTGGCCTTGTTGAACCTCATGTGGTTCACACAGGCCCACCTCTCAAGCTCATCCAAGTCCCTCTGGATGGCATCCTCTACTCCTCTCCACCCCAAGCCATTCCCTTCCTTGTGACAGTGTATTAGCACTTGCCCCAGTCATTTCAGGGACATGAGCAAGAAGAAAAATAGCCCTCCTCAAAACAAACTAAAAAACATGTTTTTGCCAACTTGGCTGACAGTGGGGTGGGGCTGGTTCCAGGGATGCTGCAGCATTACACAACCAGGCAAATGGATAGGGGAGAAGTGAAAGTTCAGTCATTTTATGAGCAGTGAGGGAAGAGTGTAGGGAAACACAGGGGGCAATGTCACCCTGACAGTAGGAGTGGGACCCTCTCTGCAGTGACACATTTTTATTATCATCCTTTGCCTGGGATGAGCAAGGCAACCTCATAAACTTGCATAGGAAATAGAAACGTCTCTGTGACCCCCACTGCTCTGGGTGGAGTATGCACTGAGGTGGGAGTTGACCACCATACTCACATCCTGCTTGGTGAAATACTTCAAACATCCCTCTCTCTCAGACAAGAGGAACTTGCGGGGTAGGAACTGCCCGTTGTCTCGACCTCGCTTCCAAAGAATGCCTTCCTTCACTCCTAGGAGCAGAAAGGCCATGTTTAAAAACATCCCCTCACAGGCATAGTAGGTGTCAGAGAGCTACAAGCAGCCTGGGGTCCCAGCCATGTTCTGGGATAAAGCACATGATGGACTATT
Organism: Ceyx melanurus; assembly: GCA_024611195.1. NCBI lineage: Eukaryota > Metazoa > Chordata > Aves > Coraciiformes > Alcedinidae > Ceyx > Ceyx melanurus. The sequence continues at coordinate 13,754 of JANHGL010020216.1, forward strand.
GCTGAGAACCAAACACATGAGGAGAGGTTTCACTTCTGACTTACAGATGAAGATGGTGGTGGTCCTGGGTTTGGTCACAGACTCACAGAATGGCTTAGGTTGAAAGGGACCTTACAGATCATCTAATTCAACCTCCTCACCATGGGCAGGGACATCTCTCAACTAGACTAGGTGACCTGGCCTTGAACATCTCTAGGGAGGGAACATCCACAACCCCCCTGGGCAATCTATTCCAGAGTCTCATCACCATAGTACTGAAGAACTTTTTCATAAGATCCAATCTAAACCTACTTTCCCTCGGTTAAAATAATTTCCTCTAGTCCTATTGCTGAACACGCTTGTGAAGAATCCCTCTCCAGTCTTCCTGCAGGATCCCTTCAGGTCTTGGAGTCTTCTCCAGGCTGAACAGCCTCAGATCCTTCAGCCTATCCTCATAGCAGAGGTGTTCCAGACCCTGCAGGGCACCAAAACTCTTTCCACTTGACCCTTGGGCTCCAGCACCTGGTATCACAGCACTGGCAGCAACATTTCAAAGATAACTGCTATGGTTGGAGGGGATGGCATGCAGCAGGACAGAAATTTCTTACTGCAGAGGTCTGGCTCCATCAGGATAGCCAATGCCTTTGGAAGGTGCCACCTGATAATACTGGCCTTGGAAGCAACCTGTGGCAGCAGCGACCTACGCTGTCCACAGTTTGACCCCACCAAAAGCAATGCCCTGTAAATGCCAGCTGGATTCTCAGGGTTGGGATTTGCAACACTGACACTAGGCACTCTCTCCTAGTGGTACTCAAAAGCTGCCAGTGAAATCAAAAGGCTTTTTGATGCTATGCTCTGCTCTTACCATCAGAATATGGCAGCAGCTTCCCAGACTCGGTGAACTCTTGGCGTTCATATTTGGCCCGTATCCACTGTTCTCTCAGCACTCTGGGGAGAGAGGTGACAGGTAGCTCAGAAACAAACTAGAGGGACCCAGAACTGCCCTTCCCCCTTTTCTCCTATATGCAGCAACTTACTGGCAGTCATTGTAGGTTGGCTGGTAATAGTAAATAGGGATGTGAGCTTCGTATATGGCTTTGGTCACAGCATTCCCATGCTTGGCCAGAAACTGCAGAGTTAGACAGAGAGTTAGTGCCTTCCCTTTGATGCACACTCATGGGGAACCTTTCTCTTTCCTGGCCCAGGACAGAACTAGATGTACATCAAGCTCCAGGGAAGCATTCTCTTTCCAACATCCCAGCAAAGTCTGGCTACAGAAAGGTGGGTCTCAAAGGTCTTGCCTACTCTAGAAGTTACACTGATTGCACCTCGATCAACAGGTGCCATAATTGTCACCCCTGTGACACACACACTGAGTGCATTTGCTGCCATTACCCCCCATCTCCAGGGAGACTGAGTTCAACAACAGGGCTGCAGTGCCATCTGGGAGTACATTCCAAGCCTCTTTGTTTCTCTCTAAAGAGCAGCAAGATACACATTATTTTCTTTGGATCTCTGGAAAATATTTTCAGTCCCCTGAAGATTAATGGGTTGAAAGGGTATAACAGGGAGAAGTCAAGTTCCCATAAATGCCATTTTCCTCAAGAGATCACATTATATCTGGAAACTCTTTTTAGAGCATGGAATTTCCCAGGATTTGTCCCTTGGAGTGATGAATACAACACATAGAGGTTGGATGGTGCTGGCAAGTGGGAAATGAGTAATCTGGAGTGACAAAGACCTTGAGCCTTGGCAAGACACATTGCAAGAGCTCTGCATTTGCATGTAACAGGACATGGGGAGACACATAAGGCAAGTGTATAGTCCCTCTCCCAGTGGGCTACAGGGAGTTATCTCTGCTTGAGCATCCAGAGAAGGAGTAGCAAAGGGACAGATTAAATCTCCAACTATATGAAGCCAAAGGACTGATTTTCCCAGGAAAATGTGTATGGCCCAGACACAAACCACCTGGCATCCCAGTGGGGATGAAGACCTCACCTGCACCTGAGCATCATCCCAGTGGTCCATCTTCAGGGATTTGACTTTGCTGATGCTAGGGATGTTGCGATGAATTCCTGAACAGCTGAGGCATATAAAGACACCCAAAGTAGAGGATGCCCAGTCAGGACCTGAGGGTATAAAAAAGGGTGTGACCAGAAGGGATAAATTCCTCTGGAAGATATGCCTCAACTGATAACCTAGTCCTGGAAAACAGAGCTGTGTGACCATGATTTCATCTCAACTGACCAACACCCAAGGTACAGACACCAGTCAGAAAACAGCAGAGCTATTAGTCCTGCTTCACCTGAATCTCTATTGGCCTGAACCTCAAAAAAACTCCAAATGCTGTGAGAACTCCCTTGGTGTAAAGAGTCACTGATTATGAAAATGAAACTACCTCTGTGAAAGGACTCCAGGAGCTGTTTAGTGTGATACAGCAAACTCCCACTGGCCTTGAGCTCAAGAAGTAGAAAGCAGCCTCGAATCAAACAATTTCCTGGGAGAATTTAAGTAGGTAAAATGGTACTAATCAGCCCAGTCTTAATCTGGCTCAGGTAGCACACCTTTAGGGAGGAGTATGATGGGCGTTTTTAGCAGTGTTTGTAGGACCTCAAACTGGGTACCCTTTTGAGAGTGCAAGCCCTTCAGTAAAAGAAATCTCAGGGGCAGCAGTGGCAGGTTGTCAGTTCAGAGCTAAGTCACAGAGGAGACAATGCCCTCCTGAATCACGCCTTCTTTCTGGAGCAGTTAGGGTTTCACCGGGAGCTTTCCTGTCAGGTCCTGATTGGGCATGACCTTGATTTGTATTTGAGATCTGACATGACTGCAACCACAGTGCTGCAGCTACACTGCCCCCCCGGCTCATCTGGCACTACCGTGTCCCTACCATTCTTTTCACCAGTGCTGTGGCAGCATCTCCCTCCTCCTACCTTGCCAGACCACCTCCAGGGAGAGGAAGCAAATATCCAGAGCAATGCCTCTCCTTCCTCTCCACCCCAGACTCCTGTGCAGCCCAGACAGCTATCTGCTAGAGACCAGCCCCAACTCTCTGCTTCCAACCCTTCCTCCAGCAGCCCTCGCAGACTCACCCGGCTTCCCACAGTCTGCACACAAAGAGTTTTCAGCTCTTCTCCACACCTCCTTCAGTGCCTTGGTTATCCGCTCGTTGCCTCCAGCCATCACCTCCAAGTTCTATCCCTCCAGACAGGGCAGGGCAGGGCCGGGAGGGCAGCTGCCCGCACCTTCTGCACCCGCAGGTCAGCCCAGTGGGTTGCCCAAGGGAGGAGAAACCACCAGAGAGAAGCTCTGGCAGTCAGAAAGAAAAAGGGAAAGCAGGAGAATCTGTAAAGTTAATGGAGAGAGTGCACAGGCCTGACAGAGCACCTGAGCCAGCTGAGCACAGGCAGGGCAAAGAAGCTGAAGCGTACCCAGACTGAGTGAGCAGAAGGAGGAGACCTACGACATGGGCGTGGAGGGAAGTGCAGCAGTTAACCACAGAACTGGTTTTTCCGCATTTCAGCTGGTGAAAGGACAGGCCAGGAAAAGTGCAAGCAGCCAGTGAGCCGATAAAGGCAAGGCAGCAGTGGACAAGAGCCTGCCAGGCCATGTTGGGACTCATCACGATCTGTGGGCTGGGAGAATTGGCTCGGCTGCCCTTGCAGGGCTTCAGGAGCTTCCACCAAAGTCAGCTGGTCACCACACAAGCATTACACCCATTTTTAAGGCAAGGACTGGAGGGTAAGAAAGGTTCAAGAGTTCAGACAAAGTCACTCAAGCCAGCAGGCAAAAACATGGATGTCCTGATGCTCCCACCTACTTGTGCCAGTGCCTCTCTCCAAGATCAGCTACAGAAACCATGGCTGGCTGTGCAGGTCCTGCATCTTGGAGACTCTGTCAGAGCCAAGACCTGTCCCTACGCTTGTCTCCCCAGGATAAGCAGCACAGGTGCCACTGACACCAAGCAGTGATGACAGCTTGAAATGAACTCTCAGATCTTTATTGAATCACAGCATGTCAGGGGTTGGAAGGGAGCTAGAAGATCATCTAGTCCAACCCCCCTGCCAGAGCAGGATCACCTAGACCAAGTC
>JANHGL010020218.1:0-30118 GCA_024611195.1 Ceyx melanurus
AGAGCTGGATTAGATATAACTTCTTCCAACCAGGTGTTGGATTAATGAAAAATTCTTGCTTTGAACATGGATTATACGCCTGAAGAAAATAAGAAAATATGATGTAATTTAAGTAGCAATTCCTTGAAGTTGACTTATGTTGGATTAATATTCTCCTTGACTGAATTCCAAAAAAAATCCCAAACAAGTCTTCTGACAGGGAAATTCTTTACCAGTGCCATTTGCAGTTTCAAAGCAGCACAGCTGGGATTATCCCTGAATGGAAGGCAAATTGTGATGGATGATTGCTTATTAGATTTTTGAAAAATAGGTTCAATTATGATGCAATGTAGTGACTAAGGGGTGAGGAATCACATAAAAAACGTTTTCTTTCTGTCCAGTGTCTGATGAGAGTCTAGCAGAACAGAAACCCAGGTATTTCTTGATAAGATTTCTTATTCTGACAAGACATGCTTGGCCTAAACCATGCAACTTTCCTTCATTAAGAGCTCCCCACAAAAAACTTTTGAAAGTTGTGGTACCTAGTCCTTTCACTCACCCTTCCACCACTACCCCTCTCTCTGTGTTAGGCCTTATGGAACAAGCTGGGTTTGTACCCTGGAAACATTACTTTCAGCTGCAGGAACCTAAGAAGAAACAGGTGTTAAAGTGAGGTGTTCAGTTTAAATGTTAAACAGCTCGATGACAAGGGCTTCAGATTAAATACACACATCTGTATGTGTATCTCTAGGACCACACTGAAAATGAAGTGCCATTCACTCATGATCGATCTATCTATCTATCTATCTATCTATCTATCTATCTATCTATCTATCTATCTATCTATCTTTTTACTTTGGATCCCATGGTTGAAAGTATTATATGGATGTGCAGGTTAGTCAGGAATACCCGAACTGGTTCTACATCTGTTATTTTTCTTCTAATCTCCTTTGAATCTCCTCGCCGAGGGAAAGGGACCCAATTCTTCCCCAGCAGTGAAACCCCTGTGAGGAGTGAGAAGCTACACTGCCACCGCGCGTTCACTTGCTGGAACGGCACGCCCAAGACTGCTCCCTGTCACTCCTTCTAGAAAGGTAAAACTCCCAAAGCAGACTTGGAAAGTATCTACAGACTAGGTAACTCCGTGCTTAAAAATATGAGATCGGTATTTCATTGCAATTTTATTCGTTACAGGAGGTAGAATTGGCGTTTCCATCTGCCTTTTGCACTAGTCACTTGTATCCTGTACTCTTACAGTAAGTAGCATGCCCATAAGAGTCATCCCAGCATCACTTTTGGAAGCAGAGAAACAGAAGATCATCTATTTTGTTCTTAAGGACAGTTTAAAGGAAGATTTTATTCAGAGCCACCTAGGGGAAAAGTGCTACAAAAGGATTGGTAAAATGAGTGTGATAGCAGTTCTCTGCCTGACAGAGATGCAGCAGTAAAAGCAGTAAGAGCTGTTACTGGGACTCTGTCTAGACAGAGTTCAAGGGAGCTGAGGAGAGAAAACACACACACACAAGATCACAATGATCCTCACTGGAACATCACAAACCTTCATTCACTTTGATAACGTAAATGTGCAGCTCCTGGCTTTGGAAATCCAGGCCATAGCCTAGAGCTGAGTAAACATCCCAACTTGAGAAATGTCATATCAAAACTGCCATATGGCCATGAGCTTTGCTTTATGTTTCATGAGAGCCAAGGGCTGAAGAAATTCAGGATAATCCTGAAGCTGCAGATAACAGTGGCTCCTCAGGCATATGACTTTTCTTTTGTGTAATAGGATAGGACTAATTTGCATCCTGACCATGACATTTTGTCAGTCTTGCCTCAATTTGTTTTTTCCAGCAGCTGAAGTGGAAGTTCTTAGGTAAAATCTCCTCTTGGCAAACAGTCTGGTGAGCTGTACTGCATGCTGTCACTGTCAGGTGGAACTTCAACTGTTGGGAATGGGATGTTATTGCTAGAGATCTACTAGAGATCTACAATGATCATTCATCCAGGGCATATTTTTGGTTGCTACACCCAGCACAAGTTGTGGAGTTACATCACACTCTAAAACATGAAGTAGAGACTAGAGTGTGGGTGCCCTTGTGTATGAAGAAATGCGTCCTTCGTGATGCTGTGTAAGTTTTGACACAGTGGATGAGACAGCAGGAACAGAGGAAACCGAGATAAGATTTTTAACAGTTCTGACTATGAATCACCTCTGTGGAGCAGCATACAGGCCTGTTTTACTTGTTTGCAGGCTTCTCTTCACACTGGGGGTAGGGGAGAACCTGACTGCACAACTCCATTGGGAAGGTATTTTTCAGTGAGCAAGTGCACAGGAGACAGGGTTAGTCTAGGTTTTCGATCTCCACACAGATCTTTGTGTTCAGCTAAGGATCTTGTGTGACCTGGAGGTGGGGTGGCCAGCATGTTTCTGGGGGAAGGTGGTAAAGCCCGTTTTGCCCTAGCCAATCAGTATCTCATGGATAATATTCCCTTGACTGCGCTCTTCTTGCACAGTTTATCACAGCTGGCTGAAGGCTTGCCAGCAAAGCAGGCAAAACTGAGCAGCAGGGAAGTATGAGCAAGGCTGGTAATGCTGCATTTAAGCATTGATAAGGTAACAGCATGGCCTGCCCATGGAGTCTTTGCTGCCTGAGTACCTGCTCCCCTAGGCAATTGCCTGTGCATAAGACTTGGTCCCGTCTTCATTTCTTTCCTTTCCAGATCCCAGTGCTCTGTTTTATCCTACCATTCCCAGTTTTTCTCTTTTGTAATCAAGTGTAATACTTTAAAAGTGTGATTTATTTCTTTTATTTTTTGTTTTGTTTTCTTCTTTTTAGGGTCAGAGATGCACATAACTAATTACTGGAACAAAGGTTGTGCTCTGCATCTGTCAGTTCTTGAGTCATCTGGGCACTGGGGAGACAGCCAGGAGAGATCTAGGAAGACGTATTCAAATTATCTTATCAGATGCTATGCTAAAAAGAGCAACGATGTAATGTGACTTGTTTGCAAGGTTTGGAATTAAAAGAATGAAGCAGACCTAAATTCAGCAAGCTGTGATCACTGCTTTGAGTAAAATTCTTATTCAGTTGTCTCAAGTGTGGTTATTTTTCCATGCATTAGCATTTTGGTCCCTGTAGTAAAAGAACATGTTGTATATTCAGGTGGAAGTATAAATACTCTTAAAGTGTTGACATAGAAGCACCATGTTTATTGGAGCTGTTATCGCATGCAATATCATCTAGAGGTTTGGAATTTTATCAGGGCCCTCTTTTGTTAGGGACTGCATGTGAGAGGTTTTTGTCATCACTTTATGGTACAAGTAAACAATATATCCAAATGACTGATATCTCATCTTTATATTCAAGTCAGGGATGAAGGAATTAAATTCTGAATAATTAAGTTTCCTGAAGAGATGTGGTAAACCAAAATTGAAAACCACTGGGTTTGTATTTTTTTTTGGCTCCTAATTTTGACATATATGAGATGTGGTTATTTAGGACAGTGGTAGAGCAACATTTTAAAAAACATTTTAAAAACTGACAGTTTTTTCTACTGTCAGTAGAAAGGTTTTTATTTATCTATCATATTTCCCTTATCAAAGCATCTTTTGAGATAAATCTAACATTTTGTTGGTTTTTTTTTTTTTTAATAAGAACTGTTAACACCCATCCTCCAGGCAAAAATATTTTTATTAATTTCATTAAAATATCATAATTTATTTTCTAATTATATTTACTAAAGCTGCTGAAAACAGGACTAAAGGGACTCAGGGAGGTTATTTAATAATCTGCTTTAAAGTAGGATTAACTATATTAAAAAAATCACAGACACCTATCTCATCTGCTTTTGATATGTTATTTAATTCATGATGAGAGTCTATTTCTATATCATACTGTTTTTCCACAACTAAGGATGCACACTTGAAAGATCTATTATAATAAACACTCAACTGCATAATCCCAGATGAATGTATCCAAACCAGTCACTGTAAGAAAATGACAGGATGAACTAAAATTTACAGGAGATTAAGTTGGAAGAAACCCAAAGTGTGCATGCATATTTATTTTGGGTTGCATCCTTAACTCTTCTGTAACAGCTCTGTGCACAAAGCAGTCACAAAGCTGGCTGGTCTGTTTCCTTGAGAAAGGAAAATCTCACTTGGCTCCAGTTGCCAGAATAGTTTATAAGCAATCTGTGTGTATGACCAGAAGGTCCATCTGGCCAACAAGAACTGCTCTTGAGAGTCACCCTCTAAACACAGTGATTTCCCAATGGGTAGTGGGTTTTTTTTGTTTATTTCTGGGTTGGGTTTTTTTTTTGTGTGTGTGGGGCAAGTAAACCAATTAACTTTCTATGGGAACATTTTTGGTAGTAATTTGCCTTGAGTAAGCCAGGTCAAGTAAAGTACAGTCCAACCCGATCCTAGTTCAAAATAAAGGCAATCAGTTTTGCAGTATACATTTTCATATATATTTATATTTTAATTTATCTATTTATTTATTTTCAGTACCTCTTTTTGTTTAGATTTTGTTGTTAACATAGGCAGTGGTGGGTATGATACAATGGAAAAGTTCATATTCTAGACATGTCCAGCATAATCTAGGGGATTAAATAAGAAGAAGTCTGTCATGCTACCATGATGGCCAACAGTGGATGCTTGCTATAAGAACAGTACCAAGGAGGGATAGTCCTCAGTATAATTCTGCAGCTTGAAGGAATATGTAGCTCAGGGATATGTTTAGTCAGAGGAAGTACCTTTGTGTTTAATTGTCTTTAATGATTTCTCCCCATGAATTTGAATAATGTCTTTTTGCATTACTATTGCCCTTTGGTAATGGGTTATACAGCTTAATTATAGGGTAGGAGAAGATGTATTCCCTTTTGTGATTTCTGAATAAGCTAGATGATAATTTTGCTTGATGACATCTACTTTTTGGTATTTGGAAAGGAAAGGGAATAGGAGTTTCTTATTCATCCTCTTTGTGCTGCTGATTAACCAGTTCACTATTTTGTTCCTCTGAAATTGGTTTCCAGGCTGAAAAGGCCTAACCTCTTAATCACACTTTGGACACATATTGCTTCAGACTGTAGATCATCTTTATCAGTCTTCACTTTTCTTGGTCAGCTATACCGTTTTTAAGGCAGATTCCAGAACTGCACACAATATTTACTGTGCTGAGACACCTTGGATTTATACAGTGATATATTCATTATTTCCTTTTTTCTTCCCTATTCTGCACCTCTTAATTATTTTCTGTTCAGTTAACTTTTTTGACTGCTTCTAAGCTGACATTTTGAAGTCAAATGTTAGCACAAGAGGATCCTTTGGTGTTCACACTTTCTGCAAAGATGTTGAATATAAGCACATTTTAGTTACATTACAGAGTTATTCCTTGATAGGAACATTGTGACAGAAGCCAAAAATGCCATTTGGAAGAGAGCAAAACCAGACTCTTGTCTTTGAGTTGCCTGACTTGCTTATCCATGAAACATCTCTGTACAGTGTTGAGAAATATTGCAGTGTTACAGTTCAATCTACATAAGAGTAATAAAATGCTACTGTCATTATGGTATTTCCAATCCTGGCAGACTCTCTGGATCTAATTTTTTCCCTAGTTTGTCACTAGTGTTAATTGTCCTTATCTTGATCTGATTGGTGGTAATGTATATACTTTGCTTTAAGAGTTGCTTTTAAATATTTTGCCTAACACTTCTGTATGGGATCTATGATTTACAATTGGACATCCAACCACTGCTGAAATTTTGGTGGTATAATGAGGTTTCTATGGTGCTGTAGAATACACATCAGTTTTAATGAGGAAGGCCAAGTATGTAAACACACACAAACACATAATTTGTGAAAAAGAGCCATAGATCAAAAGGCACTAATCCTCAATATTCAAGAGAAACATAGTCCTAACCTGTAGAGAATAAATGATGGAAGAAATCCAAAACTGAACTTCTTGCTTTATTCCAAAGTCTGCAAAATATTTTACATGTATTCATGAGCTAAACTTGACAACATGAGCAAACCAGAATATTTGGCAACTAATTCCTTACCTACAGCCAGCTGCAAAATGAAATGAAACTTTTGGGATTTTTATACAAACATGCTCTAGCTGTGGCTTGATCAATATACTCAAGCACTTTTATGTCCTCCCTGTTCTTTGTTCCTTTGTTGCCTAATAAATTCATGTATATTTATCAGTACAAGGGCATTTGCCATCTGTTAATCCAGGTGCTAGATCTAAACAGTAGAAGTTCTCTGTGCCAGTGGACTGTGTCCTTGCTGTGTGCTCTGTTTCTGAAGTATCATTTATCTGCTAACAGGAGGTTTGGGTGTTGTTGTTTCCTTTGCCATTTTGTCAAATCTTTTAGATAAATGATTGAAATGTATTGCTGTCCCATTTTGGTCTGTAGTATCCTGTTTCACTTTTTATTTAATGAAAATTTTAACTATATGAATTTCCTTCTCTTGTACACTTTACATTGCTCTTGATATATATTGTGTGAGTAGCCACTGGATTTCACTCCTCTTTGTCAACTCTTGACAAAAACTCCAAATGGGGTAATGGAATAAAGCACTTCCTGAAAATCTGAAGATATACAGACAAATATCTCCCTGGTGTAAAGCCACTAGGAGTACTGGAGGTACAGGAAGAATTAATATTGCCTTCACATCCACTGAAAATCTTTCATTTGATTTTGGTAATACACGTATGATTTTTTAATTTTTTTTTTAAATGAATCATTCAGTCTCTGCATAATCTGAATCCAGGCCGGCTATTCTTACTGAAGCTGTACTTTTTCTGACCTTGATGAAACTTAGCAGATCCCTAGACATGCTGTTGATGATAACTTAAATCCTGCTGCTGCAAAAAGCCCATACCTCAATAGGCAATTTAAAGTGGCATATTCAGCTATAGAGCAGGCTAAGCAGACAATGACATTTTTTTGTCTTGGCTGGAAGAAGAGGCTGTACAAAGTTAAGTGGTGCCTTCCAGTTCCCGGGAATGCAGTGGCCAGTAATTTAACTGGAAAGATCATTATGGGCATCTTCTGCTACTGGTCTCCTCCAGGTTCTTCAAAAGCCCTGCTGGAATTTTTCCTTCCTAGACCTGGAATCATTAGCAGCCAAGGATTGGAATTGCTTGCCTCAACTCTGTTTTTACACAGAGAAAAGACACCAAAGGCCTCCAGTTATTAAATCAATGTATCATTTAGAATATAAAAAAAATCAGGGCATGTTTTTATAATTAAACCAGATTAATTATAATTAATGTCCCTCTGCCCACTCTGATCCTTGTTGGTCTGGTTGTTTCCCCTTGTCCATCTGTTATCATTGAACAAACCCACACAGCCTCTTCTGGGTTGCTAAGGAAGTGTCTGTCTCAGGGTACCATTTCATACCACCTCTCACATGCATTGCCACTGAAATGATAGTGCCCTCTTCCTTTGCACTTTAAATTAAATGCTTTTTTGCTTTGGGTTTTGTGTAGCACTAGTTTGGCCATAGGGGAAGGAACCTATGCTGCTGAAAAACTAGAATTTTTCTTGTTGTATTAGTTTTCCGTGAGAATGTCAGATGAAGGAGCAGGTTCAAATCTGGAAGTAGCAGGCAGGTAACTATGAGCTTGCTTCTTTTGGGAGTCTCTCAGTCCCTGTCACTGCTTCATGCCATTTTCTCCCTTATCCCTCAGTCCAAAGAGTTCAGTATAACTCAGAGTGTAGTAGCCCAGTTGAAACAGACCTTGCTCTCTTGTAAGATGCCAAACAAGATGCAAAAGAAGTGTGACTAGCGGATCAAGAGAGATGATTCTGCCCCTCTACTCTGCCCTGGTGAGACCTCCCTTGGAGAACTGTGCCCAGCTGTGGAGCACCCAACACATGAAGGACGTGGGCCTGTTAGAGCATGTCCAAAGGAGATCTGCAAAAATGATCAGAGGGCTAGAATTCCTGTCTTATGAAGACAGGCTGAGAGAGTTGGGATTGTTCAGCCTGAAGAAGAGGAAGGTCTGGGGGACCTTATAAAAGGGGGGGGGCTATAAGAAAGCAGGGGACACAAGGGTTTGTAGTGACAGGACTACGGGGTAATGGCTTTAAGCTAGAAAAAGGTAGATTTAGGTTAGATACTAGGAAAAAAATCTTAAATATAAGGGTGATCACTGTAATAGATTGCCCAGAAAGGTGGTGGAGGCTCCATTCCTGGAGACATTCAAAGCCAGGCTCGATGAGGCTCTGAGCAGCCTGACCTAGTTAGAGATGTCCCTGCTTATTGAAGGGGGGTTGGACTAGATGACCTTAGGAGGTCCCTTCCACACCCATACATTCTAAAATTCTATAATTCTATGATAAAATAATACACAGTATCAGAAGCAAATTGAGTAGTTTCATCGAATATATAGACATACATGTTAACATGCACACATGTAATTGAATGCACTTTAGAAGGAAAAGGAAATGAAAATTAGTGTTTGTGTAGAAACTGCAGACAGGTGGAAAACATGCATGAGATACTTTCCATTAGCTTTTCTCTTCCTACTGGGATCCATCACTGACAGCTTATTATTCACTCTTGCTCTGAGTAATTTAGTTCCTCTTTTCTCCACCACAGGGAGATGTCTGAAAAAAGTCTCTGTCTTCACAGGATATATGTTATATTTCACACCTCTGAAACAAGATCTTGGCAATATTTCAGAATAAGAAATAAACTACTGTTTATTTAGATCTCTGGAACTATATAGTCTTCCTAGGATTGTTTAGGGTTTTTTTCTCCTTTCTCTCCTACCCCACTGTGCAAACTGTTCTCCACTTTTTGAACTATAGTTTAGTGCTGGGCTGTGTTCTATGAGGTATGGCAGTATGTTAGTAATGTGATTCTTGTTTTTTGTGTGTGAGCACACACAGGTATGCAGAGACAAGCACAGACGAATACTATAATTCTTCTATCCAGGGGAGTTCACCGGAGAGGAAGAGACTCTTAATTTTCTTGTCTAGTCATAGCTTTGGAACAGGACTGTAAATAGTTTTCCAGAGATACTGAGCTTTGAATAATTTTCAATTCCACATGGACAAAATACCAAAGAACAAATAATTTGTGAGGTGAAGAGCATAGATTTACACATTCATTGGTTGTATGTGGGGCCAAGAAATGCATGTTTTATCCAAAACAATATGGACATTTAACCCTTTTGAATTAACTTATTCCCAAAACCATAGCAGGATGATGCTCATTGTTGTTTGCACTGGGGGTGAGGGACAAAAATGTCTTGTTTTGATGCCTGGTGTCCTGATAATTTGGTAGGGAATTTTACCACAGAATAACATGGATGAACAGTATAATGTTTAACTTTGTGTGGCCTCACTTCTTCCTCGAAAGCCACAGTGGGAGTAGGGGGAGTGAAAAGGTAGGCCTATGCTGCATTGCGCCCTGTGTCTCCCTCAGAAACACTCTGGAGTCCATCAGTTCAGAAATAGCCACAATAAGTCGGTCCAGCAGGCAGGGCAGTGAAAAGCTGTATGACAACTTCCAGCTTGCCAGTTAGAAAATGGAGAGAAATCTATTTTCCTGAAGTCACACAGGTCTTGAATCCTAAATTCTAGTCCAGGACTTTAACCCTTCTGCTGATAATATGTTTATTAATTACTTTCATTCTTTGAGCCATTTCTGTTGTATTTATCATCAAATGATTCATTATCTTTTAGGAGTAATGCTATTCAGATAAGTAAGCGAATCTTCTGTCCCCATTTTTGGGACAGAATTCCAAAGTCTTACTCTTAGAGTCTTACTCTTACTCCAGAGTAAGAAGTACTTGCGAAGGTAAATAGTTATCTTCTATTTTATATCTAGGAAAACTGAATATGTTATTACAGGCATCAGTGTGAAAAAAATGTGATTCCAAAAAGAAAGAATCTATGTGTCTGAGTATTTTGCTTAAACACAACTATAATTGTCAAACAGAAGGTGTTGTCTGTGTTCTTATTCAAAAACTGGTTTATAATTCCTGACATTATTTCTTGGTGATTATTGTATGTGGAATAAAAGTGTGATTGCACTTGTCAGCCACTTTCCCTACACAGTGATAATTCCTTTTCAGAAATTATACAACCTTGTAGCCTACTGAGAAGTAAATTAAAAGGCACTGAGATTTATTCCCTGAATTGAATCTCCAAATCAAGTTAAATTGCTCGAAGTATTATTTATTTTCCTTTTCCAAACTTAGAAAAAGTCTACTAATGATATTTTTGATAAAAATATGCTTATATAATACTTGACTTCAAAATCACATGGAAACATTGCAATTAAGTTCTGTGACACTCCCTACACTCTTCAGTTCATTCTGTTTCTCTACATACATATTAGAGACCTTATTCTCCTTCCCCACTTATATATAATTCCCCTAAGGCATTTTGAGCTGCAGTGTTATACTACCGTTGTCAAAAGAAACAGCAGCAAAATGTAAATGGAGATTGAATGCCTGGTGAAATTTCTGCTGCTGCTGAAGAATTCTGCTGGAAGGACACCAGCAGAAACCATCATAAGACATGGACAAAAGAGAAGAGCTGACTTATGGTGAGCACCATGTAGTCTTTATATCAACTCTATCAGCTGTCATGCTCTTGAGACAGAAGACAACCAGATTAAGAAGAGCACAGCTGAGGGTTAAAAGTCATCAACAAAAGACCAGTCAATAGGAATGTATTGCTTTGTCGCAAGGAGTATGTAGCATGACAACTTCAGTCCAGCTGAAGTAAATGCAGGAGGCATTGTTACAGGACCACCAGAATAAAACTAAGAGGTATCACAGTTTGTTAAGGATTGGAAGTAAGTTAAAGTAAGCACAAGGTATATCTTTGAAGTTATTAGAAATAGCTGATCAGAATAGAAAGAGTTTCTGTTTATATTTAGGAATATCTTAGGGGATGCCACAGAGAGCTAAAGATAAGAGCTAAAACCAAGGTAGTTCTCAAAAAGGAAGGAAAAAGATAGCATCATTGGCACTATCAGTTATGGTGTGGGTTCAAGAATTTTTGAAGTTCCATAGTTCTGGAAGAGACAGTTTTATTTGATGTCTTCTTATTAAATGACAAACATTTGAACTTCTTGACTTCAAACACTCAGCATTTGTTAGGCAAAGACTGAGATGTAAAGAGAAAAGATCTATGACTTACCTTCAGCAAGGTGGAATCTGCTTCCAGAATACAGATGGAAAAAGAGGGACATTTTCTGTTCTTATCAAGAGGAAAGAAGCTAGGAAAGAAAGAAAGAATAATAAAAAGAGATGGGAAGAGGTGTTAGCCTTTATTTGCTCTGAGAATAGAGTCTTCATGTACTGTGTAATGTTAATGAGAAAATATTTGAACTTGAAATTGAGTAAATCTGCTCCAAACTTTAATGAACTTTGAATTGTTAGTGCCTCTTTAATGGAAAAAAAAAAAAAAGATTGGAAATATAGTCAAGTTACAAGTTACAATGAGCATAGCATTGAGACTATAAATATACTAAATCGTTGTAATAACCATAAATCTGAAAATATAAAATACGTTCCTGAAAAAAGAAATGTGTTGGGATATCATAAAGTGTCTCACTAAAATTTGAATACTTTATTTTCAGATTTCCACTTCTATATCTTTTCAATGAGACAAATAATAAAGAAAAATTACAATCTCTGGCTGGTCACATAGGCCACTAAAAGTTTTAGGAAGAAGAATAAAGGGTGGGTGGAATCTATCACCCTATAAACTGAAATGGAGGTTCATAAAGTAGCAATAAATTTGCATGTTTAATATCCTCTGTATTATATTCTCCAGAAACAGAAAGTTATATTGTGGGTTCTTCTTTCCTGCTGAGACCAAATTGATAAACACACAACTTCCATAAGGAATTACAGGTTCACATATTGAACTACAATATGTAGATGAGATAATCATAAATGGTTTAAAAATCTATCTCAAAGGTAGATGGCTTCTATAGAGAAAAATGAAAGGGTCACTTTGGTCATGTATCTATCAGAGATGCTTCAGTAGAAATAACCTGTACTGTGTCAGAGGAAGCTGTATATAGAACTGAATATGTTCAGTTCTAGCCTGGCCTACACAAATATGGTAATACATAACTTAAAGGAAAATTTCCAATTGGAAAGGTCAGAGTAAACAAGGGCAGAGGTACTTTTCAGCTGCAAGAGGGAAGAGAGCAAACAGTGGAAGAAGAAACAGCATAGGGCAGTAACTGCCTAATCCAAAATACTGCAAAGTGACTCATCTGCTGCTTAAATGTTGATACAATAAGAACTTTAGATTTTGATCAGTACATAAAACACAAGGGATCTTATATGAACCCGATTGCATTAAGCTGAATTTTCAAAATAACTCAAATGAAGGATTGTTCAGTCTCAGCAATAAACTCCAGCTTCTTTAGGAAGTAAGACTTTAAAGCTGTGACATTAATCTTGCAAGTACATTTTTATTCTCCAAATAAAACTGGAGAGAAGGAAAATAACTACAATATAAAATAACTGGAATTGAAGAATTAAAATGGCTTTGTCAAAAAATGTTGAGCATGAATTTTCTATTAGTATTTTCTATGTTACCTGGAGGTAACCAAGTGCCCAAGGGGCTGTTTTCATTATCTACCTTGAGCATCAACTATGAAGTATAAATCACAAAACTAATTTTATTCCCCTTGGTAATAATTGAGGTGTAGTATTTATTTGTAATCTTGCAACATTTTTTTTTTGTAATGAAATATAAAATGGAGACACAATTCTGTATTCTTGTATTTGTGAAATGTGAAAGAAGCTATTTCAAAACAGTGTGCATTAAAATCTCAATATTGTATATAGCATTTACAAGGAAGAGTTCTAAAGGGTGGTCATTTTATTACATTCTTTCTGTCTTAATGTGTGCTAGCAGCATTCTTAAACCTACCTTTAAATTTTGCTCTTCTGTATAGTTCTGCTTTGGCTGGATAGTAATATTAGCTGAAATGATGCTTCTTATCTCCAGCCACTCTTCTTTTGTCAGCTATGCTTTCATGTTCTGATTTATAGTGCTTTAGACTGTATTGTGCCTGATGCCTGCTTCAGATGAGTTTTCAATGGTGTAACCCACAATAACATTAGAAGTCTCTGAAGGAGACAATATTTCTGCAAATAGAGAGGGAGGACAGGATACTTTAATTACATGGAAATAGAGAAGCCATCAGCATAATTAATTTCTGAAGATTCATAGGGCTTAAATCACGGATAACTTAGCACTTTCTTTTGATATCAAACAAATGGTTGCTTGCTTGTTCTTATAAGATGCCCAATCATTTTGAATACTAGTTGAATCCCAGAGCATTTTTAAGACAGCAAGAGAAATATATTATCTCCCCTTCCAGTTCATTTTGCTGGTAAAAAGATGTTTCATTGTAAGGAATGAACTAAAAAAGTAAGGGATTGATGCAGCTCACCTTTAAAAATTTTTTTTTTATTTTTTTTTTAACAGCTGGTTTGAGTATGAACAGTGTTGCATACCCTTTAAAGGCATTTAAACTCGTAAAACAAGGAATGTTTTTTTGTCTCAGAGCTAGTCAAATACCTAAGTGATGAGCATAAAGAAACTTAAGAAGGCAGAAGAACAGATATCTTATGAAGTCAGACTCTTCTTACCGTATACATTTTTGTGGCATCAAATCTCATTTCTAGGTTAAATCAGATTTTTCTGAAGCTCTCTTTATAATATTTTGTTTTAGTCTCTTGTTTTTGGTGCTTCAAACCTACACAGGAAAATTTCTGTTGCAAAAGCTAAATTGTGCTGTGTTAAAAAACAAACCAAAGCATAAGGCTGATTTAAACACCAATTTAATCTCATACTCAAAGATTATTAATCTATCATCTGACAGTCACAGATAGGTTAATTGCCTTGCAGTTGACAAATAAAAAGGCATTTTACAAACATTATGTGGGATGTACAAGCTAATACCAATTCATACGTTGACTAGTTATAATTTTTAATTGTGTTCAGAAGTATTTAATTAACTTTGTAATTATGAAGTAAAAAGAAATGAAGCATGCAATCCAAAATCATGCCAATGGAAAATATCAATTAGCTGTAACAGACTTTGGCTCACACATGTACTGCTATGGTTGTCAATAAAATTGTAGTTAAAAAAGAAAAAAAGAAAAAAATTTTAACTAGAAGGAGCTCAAAAGAGGCTCATGGAGGAGGAGCCTGTGAGGAGGGGAAGATAGTGTTAAGATTGCCAGGTGGATAACTGATATCACTAAACTTGCAAATGTTTATGTCAAAAGTATAATTCAATATGTGTCATATAAAAGAACCAATGTACTACTAAGCAAAGCTTTTCAGGTGAATACTGGTCTCTATATTGAACATGGCACAAAAAGTGCTCTTCAAGAAATGGTGTATGGCTGTGGATCATGATCCGTTTGTGTTTTTAGTCTTATATTTTTCCATGAAAGGTTTGATATCAGTTAAATACTGACATGTGCTGTCTAAGGGTATGGTGAATAAAAAGATAAAACACAGTTAGGAAAGATGATGTAGATATTGTTGACATTCAGAAGTCAGTCACAGCTCTTTTATAATAGTCTTCCAGAAAACGATCTATGGAAGCAGAACTTTTTGTCTGGGGTAAAACAAGGAGATGGTCAAGGATGAGGAAAGGCCTTTCATTCATTTTTTGTTGTAGTTGCTGATGCAGAAGTTGGAGATCTGTTCATTCATGTGTCCTTCAAGCTGTGGTGACTTTCACAAGGCAAGAGAAGGGAGAAATAAAAACTGTCTCAGGTTGACAATTTAAGGAATTTATAATATCAGTTGAAATCCCAGTGCTGGCCTCTCAGGGACTGGAATTTATTGCTCTGTTGTGTTAGACTGCTTGTGTGAGATAAGATGAGGCCATGAGGCCAATTTTTAATTGACTAGGGTAATTTTCACAAATCATTGTAAGTGACCTTTATTCTCAGCCTCAGCTGAGATCAAAGATGCAAAAGACCATCACAGCTTTATTTATACTCCTTTATTTGGAACCAAAATCCTCTAAACCTTGATTAAGGCAGGTGATAAATTGTAATGTTGGACTACCTTACACTTCAGTTCCATCTGCCACACCAGTTCTCTGATAAAGCAGGGGTCCTGATCTTCATAGCACCTAACTGGGTCATTGTCATGAGCAATTAGGAAAAATAAAAATATAAAATTTCCGTTATAAATCCATATTTTTGTTGCATCCAAGTATTAGCTAATACCAGGAATGATATATTTTCTCAAAAGCACTTATCTTCACCTAGGTAATAAAACAGAGCTGAACAAACCTTTGTAGAGTTCAAAGTACAACTTAAAAACTGGCATTAGCACTCATTATTAAACAAATGAAATACACTCCAGGCAGAAATTTCCCCTCTCATTTTATCAGTTGTTGCTTTGGTTTGTGCCAAGTTTTGATGAAAATGATCTTTTGGCATATTCCTGAACTACTACTGACCTTCATTTCACTATGGGTTATATTTTCTAAGAGGGACCTACTGTTAGATCACAAGTAACTGCTCCATCCACAAAATGCAGACTAATGTAAAGTAAGGAAAAAAAAAAAAAAGAATCCCTTTGTTGATCACCTTCATATTATACTCCATCTGGGAGTATTGAGAGTGAAGCATCCTAACCCTGCACACTTGCAGCTGCTGGTTTGAGAGGTCCATGTGGCAGCAGTAATATTCACTTCAGTCCTCAACAGAAGGCAGGTCCCTCCACTGAGCAGTATAGTATTGGAAGGTGCTCACAGAGAAATATGGCTTGCATATGGGTGTGTTTATTTGCAGGCAATGCTTCTGTGTGTGGCCAGAGCTGAGGAGATTTTATAGTGACACCAGGGCTCAGGTGAGACAGCAATGTGGCAAAGACATGTAAATGTTGCACACTTTGACAAAACATCCTTTATACTAAAGTAACAGGCTAAGACTGCCTCCAAGTCCTATCACCAGGAAAGGGGCATGGGGTCCAGAACAGCTGTGCATGATGCAGGTTGCCGTGTACAGCTGGAAGGGACTTCACTTTGGTGTCTTTTCTCAAGAGGGCAGCAAGGAGTGGAAAATGCCTGTGTGGCACCCACTCTGCCTTGAGCACACCTGAGGAGGCCAAGACACACTGTCAAAAAGCAACCCCTCTACTCCAGTCCTACATGTAGTGAAATTCTCCCCACCTATTCTGAATGTCTCCACGGATCCTCGTGGTTTTCACTGCCTTCGTTCCAAGAGTCTCTGACACAGGCACTGATGCTGCCACTTTGTCACTGATTGGTATCTAGTGAAAGAATATTGTGAGGGTAATTGCCTGCTGAAACAGGTTGCTCAGAGATGTCATGGGATTCCCCTCCTCAGAGATGTGTAAAACCAGTCTTGACAAAGTCCTGAGCAAACTGCTCTAGCCAACCTTGCTCTGAGAAGCGGTTGCACTAGATGATAGCTGAGGTCCCTTCCAACCTCAACTATTCTGTGAGCCTGTGAATTTAACAGTCCATATATCTGCATGTCTAAATAAAATTCAAAAGTGAAACAGAAATAATGTCTAATCTCAAGATATAATTTGCCTGCAATTTAATTTCCGGCCCTTCCATTTAAGGCAGCAGCAGATGTATATAGTAATTATAATGGAAAAAAGTTACACCTGTAAAACAAATCATATATCACAAACACTCTTATTCTTTTACAAACTCAATTAAATATACATATTTTAGGAGAAAATAGATTAACCTAAGTACCTAATAGCAGAAACCAAAGTGTTATCAGGTGATTTTGATGCAATGCCATTCTTCATTATGTTTATTAAGATTTGTTTACTAAACTGGTCTACCTATTTTATTCTCACCTAATTAAAATAAATTACAAGAGGAGTAATTATGCTTGCAGTCAGAACTGCTAGAATAAACAGATTATTTACTTGAGCTCTAATTTTACAGCAGTGTCTGATTTTGCAGTATTAGATTTTAATATGTTGATGCTCATCTTCCTTCTTGTATAGTGTCTAAAATGAAATTACTTATGTTGTGTGTAATCACGGAGACTTTTGAGAGCTCTTTTGATCAAGAGTGAGATAATTTGCCACTTTATCATGGCAAGATGGAATTTAAGCTGTAGAGCTGTGTTGTGAATAAACAGCTTAACGAATATATTTTAGGGTTTCTTTAATAGCATTAAATCAACAATATTTTGTTTGATGAATGTCCTAAGAAAGCTCACAGCACTTTTAAAGCATGTGTGGTTAAAAGGAGAAAATTAAAACTATGCTGAATAAGCATTTTAATCTATAGAATTTTGGTAGTATGGTAAACAAGACTTAAATATCATGCTTTAGATATTTACCTAAGAACAAATAATTTTTCAGTATTTAACTAAGAAACTACTGTACCTGTCCCTGATAAAAAAAAGGGGGAAAATATTAACTGAAGTCATCATCACCTGTTTGCAAATCTTATTTTTTGCAGACCTCCAAATGCACCCTATTTCTTTGCTTTTTTTTTTTTGCTTTTTTTTTTTTTAAAAAAAAAACCAACAAACAAACAGGAAAGAGGAAAGAGAGGATTCCAACAGAGGAGCTTTCTGCTTTATTTTACTTGTGCTCTTTGGCTTCATAGTTATTGAATAGTGAAGAAGAGTTTCTTCCAATCTGCTTGACCTTCTCTTAGAAAATTTGAAAGGAGCATCCTTTAGTAAGGTTTCTTGACTGATCTTTTCAAATACAGGGAGAAATTTCAGATTTATGGAAATACATTAATTAAATAATTCTGCTGAGATTTCATTGAGAGTGTAATGCCCAGATTTTTTAAACTCAAAGATTTTTGTAAGAGCTTTTCACCTATTTTCTTGATTGCCTCAAAAATATTACTTAATTGATTATAAATTAAGCATGGCTTACTTCTGTAGGGGATTTTTAATACGTAAGTGAACAACTATGGAGACTTCACATTCCACAGGAGGGAGCCTCTCTCCTGCTGAGATTGGAGCAGGACTTTAGTGTAGGATCTTTTTCTCTTTTGCAATCTGTAAAAAAAAAAAATTCCCCATACAGAAATATAGAGGAAGTTCAAGTATCTTCTTAAAAAAAAAAAAAAAAAAGGACACAGTGAAATATATTTTTCATTATAAATGAAACTTTGTGGTAAAGAAAACTTTTGCCATTGAAATACTTGAAATTTTTAAAGAAAACACTGAAGTGATTTTCAAAGTTACCATCTAAATTTTAAACTTGATTTCAATTTTTCACTAAAAACTTTTTTTTTTCCATAAACTAATAGTTTGATAAGAAGTCAAATTAGGTTTAAAATATAAATTTTCAGAAACAATAAGCTATTTTGGAACCTTGCAGAACAGAAGGGATGTTGAAATTCTTCATGCGTGGCTTTTATAGAATAATTTTGAAATTCATAACTAGCCTTGCTAAAAGTTGTAGGTTTTTATTAGTAAACATTAAAGCAGTACTGTCTGAGCTAAGCATTATACAAGCATGCAGGATGTGTTTATTATACTGGCAGAGATTGTGGCAGCCCTGAAAAACTCACACGAGTTTGGAAGGATAAACCTAAGTTGACTTCTTGTCCTGAAGACAGTCCTGAAGCAGGAAATTAAATTTACAAAGGAGGGAGCTTAACTAGTTAAGGCACTCAGGAAACAGGGAAAAGATTAAATTAAATTTTAATAAAGACAGGTGGCAGCAGTCTCCCCTCCAAACTCAGATCTTCCCACAGGACAGGACAGTAGACTTTGAATGGCTTGTTCTGGAAACCCTGACTCAGGCACTTCATCTCCAGTGCAGGGACATTTATTTGAACATTCTCCAGTGCTTTGCATTTCTTCTGGAGAGATTTGAATGCAGAAAATGTATTTTGGATTACCCCTTGAGAGTGCTTCAGGACTCTGTCAAACTTACGGGTTTTTAAGAGTATATTGAACTATTGTTCATCTCCAGTCCCTTCCCCTTCTCTTTTATTTATTTGTTTGTTTGTTTGTTTGTTTGTTTGTTTGTTTATAAATATATTGCAGCTCCTGGGACCTGCTGTCTGCTTGCAGGTGATCTCAGCACAGCCATCCATACAGCACAGTAAGTGGGACTCATAGCCCCACATGATATCCACCTGAATGAGTAAGAATACAAATACTTATTTGTGAACAAAACAGCAATCTCTGTGTGAGAATTTGCTGATCACAAATGCAAATTCATGAACACATCACCATCACAGTGGCCAAATGCATGTTGCCCACGTCTTCTGCAACTCTCAACAGTTTAAGCACAGCCAACAGCCAACATTTTTCCTCCAGCTGACAGGAGCACCAATGTTATCATCCTAATCCAAACTGTGAGGGATGCTACATATTCCCCGCTGTCTGGAGTCACATGTCTTACCAGGATTACTGGGTGACTTAGCCAGATACTGTGTTTCTGGCAGGTAGCAGTTGCATAATGTTACGCTGAGCTAACTGCAGAATGTTCTTCCTTAAGGGATTGTCTTGATATCAGTGTTTCAAATGCAGTCTGGATAATTACAAGTTGATGAATCTTCTTGAAGCTTTAAGGAGCCATCAGGGAGCTGATCCACCTAGACCAGGTGTAACAGTATGGAGATCCACCAGGCCATGATTTCATAACTTTAGACAGACAAAGACCATGGGCTCAGCATGAGTGAGGAAAGAGTGGTCTGGAAGCCATCCATTCCTGTAAAACATGAGGCTGTGTCTGTCTTATCAATACACCCAATTACTTATTTCAGTATGGCCACAATTCCTGACTACATGCATCTCTGGACTTTAATGGGGTCACAGATCCTTTCCTTTTGAAATGTAATAACACAAAATAATCCTTAAAGGGATTATTTAAAATGTCTAAATGTAGCAGGAAGCTGTAAGGGAGAAAAATGTAATACCTGATAAATGATAAGTGAAATGTCACATTATTTTGTGAGCATTTAAGGTTATTGTTTTTTAAAAAAGTCTACTAAACTTGGGGATATACAAGCCTTTTAAGACAAACCAGTAAAAAAGCACCAAACTCAAAATAAACTAAATAGTTCCAAATATTCTGTCTGGATGGTGTAAGTGGATTGTAGAGACTCTGTTCTGTGTGGCAATTCACAAAAACCTCAAAATGGAAGGACAGAGAAAACAGTGGAGCCATCCATCAAAGGGCAAAAAGTGGAGAATATGAAGATGCTTATGACTAGAAAGACCCCAGTTAATACATAAATACAGACCTAAGTATTTATTTACCACTGCTGTACTAATGAAGATAATATGGTTGTTACCAAGCTAGCTTGGACATCCTCAGCTCTGAGAATGACTGAAACAGGAACACTGCAGATCACGAAGCTTGCCTCTGTCTCACTCTGCCATGGTTAGCTCATTTTTATGGAAATCTGTACTCTGGGTTTGAGCCAAAATAACTGTTGTGTAAGAGCTGTGGAACTCACAGCTACCCTACAGAATAAGAAGCGGATGACTTTTGTCCCCAGAGTGCTCAGATTTCTCCAAGAATGAAGCAGATCTCCAAGTTAACAAGGAAAATTATGATAAAAACTATGCCTGAGAACCTTTCTCCTCTGGTCTTTTGGTATGTTATCTCTGCATTAGTGACAGGGAGAAAGTAGTTCAAAGAGGTGAAGTGCCCAGGCAGATACTGTAGGGCAGATTGGTGCTGGAATGTGGATGACCATGCATTCCAGTAAGCTGTTTCCATTGAAGTCACTATCTCACAAGTCTTTTAAAGATTTAATAAGGTCTTTCGGAAGCCATCTAAACATTGAAAGTGAAAGAGATGCTGCTGCATATTTTATGAGATATTTTTCAACTGCAGCAATAATACCTTAAATGCTGTTTCATCCTTTTTTTTTTTTTTTTTTTCTTTTTCTAGAACCACTGACACAATAATTGTTTCACAGCAACCTTAGACTGAGGATCCATTTAACAATGTGGGGAAGAGAATATAACATATGAGCAAATGAATACTGTTTGTTTCCTAGAAATTTCTCAGAAGGAACATGTGTAAAAGAAGGGGTTTAGCCCTTCATAGTTGCATATTCATCAAAACATCGAAATAGCAGGTTGTTTTGTTTTCAGTGGAAAACCTAAGGACAGAGTTTTGCAGGATACAATAATCTTGGATTAATTAACCTCTTTCTCTAACTCCATTTAATATCAACTATTCCTGCTCTCTTCTCCTTACCTCTTCAGTTTCATTCTGCAAAATAACCTCCCACACTTCCTCAATGTAAAGACTGTGCAAACATTTTCCATATTTCTTCATACCTAAGCTCAAATTTTGTTTATAGCAAACTAAAAATCTGAACTAAATAGTTCGTTTTATAGTCTTATATTTGCTATTAACAGGTGTGTGCCATATTATTATTATTATCTCTTGTTTTCTAACATTTTCCAGAACATTATCAGAGACCCCCAAAATTCAGGGGACCAGTCAGCAGTGTTTCTGATTTATTGCAAACAGCAACAGGGTCTGCTTAAAATAGAAATACTTAAGGGCCCTTTATGCCTTAAACCCAAAAAATTTATATTGTATTTTTAACATCATTAGAAAAACTGAGATGTTATGCTTTTAAAAATGAAAAAGAATTATTATTATTGAAATGGAAAACATTATGTCCTGGTTTCAACTGAAATAAATGATGTTATTAATAGATTCATGGGCTGGCTGCATTCATCAGACAGATGAATGACACCAGGAGCTTTTTCTATAATATATAGGTGGTTTTGAAAATGTGAATAGCCAGTGTGAGAAAAAAACCACAGCAAGCCATGTCAGGAACAGTGCAGTGAAGCCAGCTACAGTAAGAAACTCCTCTTTTCTGTTTCCATCTTGATTTTTTTTTTTTTAGCACAGAAATGTGTTAATAACAGTATAGATCATCTAAATTAGTTTAATTGCAATATGATTTGTTCCAAAATTATAACAAACCCAAAGCTAATGTGCTTCCCCCCACTACCCATTTTATTTAATGCAATAATATTTTGCATATTGATTAGACTGATAAAATTATTAGCTTTGCTTTTGAACTAATTGTGTTCCCTTGCAGAAGTGTTTGTAAATTAGAGGCACAAGCATACACCGGGTTCTGATATTGTACCATATATTATAACAATAACTGAAATATTTTTTTCTGTGTGTACTATGAAGTTAACCATAAGTAATATTTACTCCCTGTATTGTCACCACATCTGTCTCTCATAAACTGAGAATGGAATGATTATGAAATTACTATATGGAATGATTAAAATAAACCCAGAATCTAACACAAATCATGAATTATCAGGTGAATATAAACTTGCTGCTCTGAAGTACAGATCTATCATTAACAATATTTTAGTTACTGCTGAGCAGTGCTTAAGCAGCAGCATAGCTTTTTGTGCTTCTCACACTGCCCTGCCAGTGAGCAGGCAAAAGGACTGAGGGGTACTTAGCTATCTACCAAGGTTAAACTATGACATATGGCACTGATTTAACTACATTTTGAAGCTGAAGCCAAAATCTAAGAGCAGTAAAGGGGATAAGTGGCTTATTATAGTCAATTTGATGTAGTATCAGTGAACAGTAATGGAATGGTCTCATAACAAATTTAAGCAAAAGTAGTATAATTAAGGTCGATTGATATCAATGTATGAACAATTGATCTCATGTGACTCAATTAACTTTGTATCTTTTATGATTACTTATTTAATATAAATAATGGTGTCTGTGTCCTATACCTGGGCTTCTGAAGGGTCATTTAACCTGGTTAGATCAAGAAAGATGAATAATGCAAAATTCGTATAGCACATATCAAGTAATTGTACAAGTCAGAGATACAAAACTGTTATTGTGCATGGAGAATCTTTTTCTCGTGGTCTGCTCCAGTGAGTTCTTGGAATGATAAATGTTTGAATTGTTTTCTTCCTTGGCAATTAAAGATTCCAGTGAGTCTTTAAAAACAAAGGAAGCAAGTCTCCAATCCAAAGCAATTTCAGGCTCTTCCTAATCTGAATCCATTCAAACAACATAATCATATATAAAGCCACATGTTACGATATTAAGAGATTACATTTACAGAAGAAGGGTTAAAAATGAAGATGCTATCTAGATGCCCAATTCCCTTGGCAGTACCCCTGTAATAAAGGAACACTGATGATCTGTTCAAACCATTTTGATTTTCTTCCCAATTTGGCTATGATGAGTACCAGCAGTGATGAGATACTTTGCAGCGCTACCTGTGGACTTGGACCTTTCTAGTGTGGTATTATGAGTACTATGTGAACAAAATGAAGATTTGTGCTCTCATAGTGATTTCTAAATACAGACTCTTTGGCTCTGTCTCATTATTTATCTGGCAATAGGAGAGAGCATTTCTGGATCTCAGATTCCTATTTTGGCTATATAAAAATAAAATACATGTGGGTGGATGTGAAGAACCCATAATGTGTAAGCTGCTTACTAGGAACACACTGATTTATGAGGAAGGAAATACTTTAGTAGCTGTGATTTATTTCCCATTTTAGATATTTATATGTCTGGTTCAGAAGCTAACTGGATATAATCATTAAACACCTTTGTTTCAAAAGGGCAGCAGCCTAGGGCTGTGTACCTAGTATTTATGGATCCAGTGACTGCACACACAAATCATGTACCTCTGCTGAATCTAGATTTAATCTGTTTAACATTTTTCTAACTTGCTTGCTCACACAGATTCAATCTATGCAAAAGACCCTATGCAGAATACACTGAAGCCCTCTGGATTTGTGGATTGCAGGAATTTATTCACTTGGAGCAAAAAAGCAGGGATGTGGACTATGGGGCAACGTCCATGGTAAAGCAGTGAGAGTTCTGGGCATTCAAGGTGCCTGAGACTCCTAAAATGATCAGGTGTCTGCACAACTCCAACATGTGTGGGTGCCTCCCTTTCTGTCTCTCCTGATATAACAGCTTCTTTGGTCATTGTGGTCAAGATGGGAATTTTAATATCTGCCATATGAACTGATCCCCAAGACTGACTTTATGATCACTGGAATGAAATAGATACTTCCACTCATTCAAAGGTTTATGTCTAAAATGAGGTACTTGAGCCATTGTTTAGACATTCTTGCTTCTCTCTGCTTACTCTAAAGGACATCAATAAAAATGAAGACTTAAGTCTTGTAGGAGGCTGAAGTTAAGATGAAACCTACACCATTTCCTAGCAAAGCACACACAGCATCCAGATACATGGGAGAGCCACACTCAAAATGCCTGAAGTAAGTTAAAATGTTGGGTTTCACACAGACTATGATTGTAGCTGCTTAAAAATCAGTATCAGAAAGAAAAGTAGATCTATGACATCTGTGACGGTTAAGGAGTACCTGCTATGTACAAGAGCTCATGGTGTGCTCAGTTTTAAACAGATGAATAATTAGATCGTCTTCAGCAAGGTACTGAAGCACACATTTAGCAGTAACATCAGCATTGGCCAATGCACTTTAAGACAATTTGCACAAGTTAGCTAAGTGGCTTAAGTACTTCACTAAAGCATGGCTACAAGGCAACAGACAATACCCATTTTACATATTGTACAGCTAATAGCTTTTCTGGTCTCTGTAATGGAGTTCTAAGGGCACAAATGACAATTAAATTTGAAAAAATAATAATAACAAAGCACTTAGTGCTGCAGTGTTATATCTTCCCATGATGGAATTCCTGTAAAAGGGCAGCTAATCAGTTTATCTACTTCCAGGAAAAAAAAAAGATATTTTCAAAACATAAACACCAACCCCACAAAAACCACAGATGACAATTTTGCCTGGTCACTATGTAGAAGTACAAGAGTAGCTTACAGCTGTGCAATGTAAGGCACTGTCAGACTCACTTTTTAAGTGGTAGACATTAGAACACATGCTATTAAAAGGCAAATAAAGCATAAGGAGCTAGTTAAAAAGGTGAGACTCTTGTCTCTTGTCCCATTGCCATTAAGTTAACCATTCATCATAAGGTGAAGAAGATATATTGACCTTACTGAGGGCTATGGGCAGACTGCCATTGATTGTGACAGTACCACAGCATAAAGTTGTATCTCATAAATATTTCTGAAGAAAAAAATGACAAGAGGATTAACAACAGATTCTATCAGAGATTGAGATTTATATCTTTCAAATCTAATTCTATTCTATTCTATTCTATTCTATTCTATTCTATTCTATTCTATTCTATTCTATTCCTATTCCTATTCCTATTCTATTTGTATTTCTATTCTTTCTTCCTATTCCACTCAAATACCAGTTTCCGTAATGTAAATTTTATTTATTAGAAAGGAAGAATACCTTTTAACTGAAAAGGTATATTACTATGTTGATTTTATTATAAACCTGTTATTTTTCACCCTCTTAATATTGCTATTGGTGTCAACATTGAAGGGGCACCATAAACATATATTTGTAAGTATAGTAATGAAAGGTGTGACTAAGCTAAACTGAATTTTCTCTCAGTGTGAAAAAATACAATGGGCACTATTAAAACCAGGCAAGAATAGCAGAAATAAAACCACTGTTCCATACATGACACACCAACAAGCATGTGTAATACAATTTAAGCTTGACAGTGTTTACTGCAGTGTAAAGGTTGGTATGTTCTTCATGGTTCTTGCTTTAAATACCCAGTTTTAAATTACTTTCAGTGTTAGATCATTTTTTTTTCCAATGACACTGTAAAGCTGGGCAACAGCCTGAGTATCTCCAGCTGCTCTTCCTCCCAGGCAGCCAGGTCAGCAGTCGGTCAGTGAAGCTTTTCTTATCTTTCCTTTTCCTGTAGTCCCCTGTGCTCAGTCCTGCTGCAGATAACTGAGCAAAACTTTGTCCTCAAGCCACCAGCAGGGGTAGGAAAATACACATGGCAAGATAGTGAGAGGTTAAATAACCTCCAAAGCAAAATCCAGAGTCAGGCATTTATTTTTCAAGGCATTTAATCTTGTTTTTCTGTTTGTCACCCAGAATATAAATCTTTGGAGTAACCAAGCAATAGTTTCCCTGTTGTCACCAGCCCAGATGGGAGAGGATGTGTATTTGTTCTTAATTTCTTTTTGATTCAACTTGTTTTTCCCTTTAAAAGCCCACCTTAAACAGTCAGGTAACACAAATGGCTTGTAATTCCTTTTATAATTGTGCCTCTCATTTGCCATAGCTGCTAATATTGTATGACAGAGTCCTGTTAAAATTTAACTATGTATGGATAGTTTATCAGTGAGGAATATAAAATTGGGGATCTCAGAGGATGGTTACATTATTGCATCATGTGTTTACTTCACTAATGTGTGTTTTTCAGCAAAGCTCTTTTTTTGACAGTATTAATAATCATCTTCATGGCATATACATCCTTGTCATTGGTCCTCACATTGTAGTTGCACAGGCACCACACAGCGTGAAATAGTTTTTTGAGGTGTTTGAGCACTCCTCAGTGGAGCTGTTATTTCTGTAGTCATTTTATGTCATCTCTTGAAACTGTTCAAACTGGAAGGTCTGTGTCTCAATGTGAAGCTGACTCACTCCCTTTTTCTTCACAGTAGTCTAAAGGTCTTTCCAGATCTAAAGACCCTTATTTGGGTACAGAAGAACTTAACACAGTCCCATGCCTCAGAACAACATTTGTTTTGAAAAGTTTATCTGGAGGTTAAATGTTGTTCTGAGGCAGTTTCTAAAAGTTGTTTGAGGGGGGGGTCAGTGTTAGAAATAGTCTGGATGAAGCTGTATTAATGGACTGAGTGCAGGTAGGATATTCAAAGTCAGAATGTACCAAAAATAATCATCAGACTTTTGGTTGGACATAGATGTATGATCTGTACAGGTAATTTGGCCTTAAAATCTTGTAGATTTAATCTTCAATTCTACTTTATATTTAAAATATAAATATTTAAAATATTTAAAATTTATATTTAAAATGTCAGCTGAATTTACTAGTATGCTGCAAACATTTAATCTGACTCTTTCATCACTGAGAACACACTGCTGGTGATTTAGGGCTTAGTTAGCTTCCAAGAATTGCTTTATGTTCCTGAAGATTACTGGCCATATTCAGTCAGACCAAATTCTACCTTAACCTCTAAGTCTAGTGTTTCTCACAGGCTGGATCTTGAAAGCTCACAATTCAATGTCTTTCACCCTGTGAATTACTTTGTCCACCTACTTAGGTCCAATTTAGGCCTTCAAAATACTCCCCTTTATTCTTTCAAACTAGAAAGAAAACCATAGTCCCTATAAAAAAACATTTCTTGTAATCCGTGTATCCACCATGAATAATTGTGTCCATGCAGGGGTACAAAGGATTCATTTGTAGATCTCACAAAATAAGTTTGTCCAAGAGGACTGAGAGGACTACACCAGATGAAACCAGAAGGAAACAAACAAACAAAAAAAGTCCTTCTGTTCCAGACCTACAAAGATACCAAGAAAAGGCAGTAACAGTTTTTCATACTCTTGTAGCCCATCACAGCTGATTAGTGATCTTCAGTTGGTTTGGAAGTTGCTACTCAGCGAAGTTTGTGTGCATGAAGGGGACAGAGACAGCATCAGCTCTACTGGGTGGCTTTTACTGTGGTGTGGCTCACAAAGAGATTTTCCATTATTGGAAAGAGAAGCAGAATTTCACACTGAAAAATGAAAATATTTTATCTATGTTAGAAAGCATGGTATAGACAGGATTTCAGTGTCCCAGATCATTTGCATAGCACCATGTAAAGTAAATTCAGTTGCAAACAAAGTTTCTTAGCAGTACTTAAATCTGATGGGCAGCCCATTACTCCTAATTTTCTAAGATTTTTCAGAAGAGCTTGTGTTAGTAAAGGTGGGAGGATTTTTGTTTGTTACATTTTTTTAAAAGAAACTTTCATCTTGAATAGATAGGTCTGGAAAAAAACACAAGAAGGCAGGCTTCTAGATGTCAGATGAGGAGAAGCAAAAGGTGGCTGAGTCATCTACCAGAGTTTGTCCTTAGATAACCTCTAAAATGCTTCTAGTTTTCTCAGGAAAAGACCATAAAGATGTGATTGCTCAGTAAGAGGGTGGTATACGAAATAATGAACAAAATATTTTGTAACTTCTATGAAAAAAATCTGAAAAAAAAAAATAATTAATTTTTTAAAAAAGGCTTTGTTCACTCATGATCCAGTTGGAGAATTAGCTATACATTAGCAAAACTTCCCTCAAGGGAAAAGTCACTAACTTGATTGCAAGAGCTCTTCCACTGCTCTTTTCTTTCCTTAATTTCTTAGTAGAAAACAAAACCCCAGGAAACATATTAATTGGGGCATCAAATTGCAGTATGGTGTAGGGACATCAAGTTGTGCTACTGTGTAGTAGACTCTTGTTCAGAAATGACACTGAGAGCTTCAGAACCTTGTTTGAAGGACATAGAGTCTTTGTCTAAATCATAGCAAAGGGAATGGACCATGGACTTGGATCTTATAGAACAACAGAATCATAGAATATTTTGGGTTGGAAGGGTCCTTTAAAAGACATCTAACCCACCCCCTCCCTGCAGTGAGCACGGAGATCTCTAATTAGATTAGGTTTCTCAGAGCCCTGTCCAACCTGACTTTGAATGTTTCCAGAGATGGGGCTTCTACCATCTCACTGGGCACCCCATTTTAGTGTTTTACCATCCACAGTGTAAAAAATTTCCTCTTTATATCTAGTCTAAATCTATTCTCTTTTATTTTAAAACTATTATCCAATATCCTATCTTAACAGGCACTGGTAAAAAGATTGTCCCTATCTTTCTTATAGGCCCTCTTTAAGTACTGAAAGACTGCATTAAGATCTCTCCAGAGCTTTCTCTCCTCCAGGCTGAACCCCAATCCTTCCCCAGTTTGTATGTGCTAGATCACCCAACTTATTTCTTCCCATGACCTGGTTTAATTGCCAATGAAAACCATATGGAACTGGAGTGACATAACTTCTCTGGGCTTTCTTCTTTCCCAGCCAGTTGGGGAAAAGGAAAATGGGCAGCAAATTATGTTCCTCTTACTTAATGGGAGTCTAGGTGAGCTTCTGTTAGAATGAACACTTCTAGCTAATCTCTTGTGGAATATGGAGGATGATAGAAAAGACAGGATTCTGACTCAAAAACATACCAGATCTCTGATAAAAGACACTTTCGCAAGTACTTGGAAAGAGATAAGGATTTTATGGTGACTGTTTCTTGCTTTTGCTTTAAAACCTGGAAGCCAAGTCCATTGCTAAAGCACTGTGGATAGGATTTGTGCATAAAAGATATTTTTCATAGTCACTCTTTCTGTCAGCAGCAAACTCCTTCCACTTTTAATTCCCCTGTTTGGCACTTGTCAAACAAAGTGTAATTCAGAAGTCAACATGTACAGTACAAAGAGATCTAATTAATGAGGAGATGGCAAAAGGAACTGTAGATGCTTAAATAAGTAACTTCTAGTGTACACTTAATGCTGAGATATGTAACAAAGGATTTTTAATACCTACTTCTCACCAAGTATGAGTACTTTTAGTGTACACTTAATGCTGAGATGTGTACCAAAGTATTTTTAATACCTACTTCTCACCAAGTATGAGTAATTTAAGTCACAGTATGTCAGGGGCCCACTCTCTTAGCTGTGAATGACAGACTGCAATATAACATGTTATTCCCTCTTGCTGCCTGCTTGCAATTACCTCTAATTATTTGAGATTACTGAAGTAATAAATTCCATGTGAATCATGGTTGTTCATTTGTATACTGCGGTGGGATAAACTAGATCAAATGAAGACCTTTTTTTATGGACAGGAAAAGAAAGCATAGATTGAAAATCCTCAGAGGTTGAAGAGATGCTGGCCATTGAGTCCAGCATGTGCTAAATTAAAAAAAAAAAAAAAAAAAAGTGGAAATTATGCACCCAGTTCAAGAGCTTTTGCAGATCTCACTAGGCAGCTGCCTGCATCTTTAAATGTCAGATACTGCTGTAAATGTGGTTGTCAGCTAATTGCCCAAGATAAAGCAGGAAAAACAGAGTACCAAATCTGAGCTCCTATGTATCCCAGGCTAATGCTTCAACAACTTTTTCTCCTTTAATACACGCAGATTTACAGTACATATGTACTGAGACAGACAGGAATTTAATCTAATATTTAAT
>JANHGL010020219.1:8514-24376 GCA_024611195.1 Ceyx melanurus
GTCTAGGTGCCCCTGCTGTGTCAGGGGGGTTGGACTAGATGATCTTCTAGCTCCCTTCCAACCCCTCACATTCTGTGTTTCTTGGTCCATCTCACAGAGCTGGCAGTAACTGAAGTGCCCAGCACCTCTGGTTGCTTGTTTTCATGTCTAGCAGGGTGAGTGGAAACAGTTATTCCTAGAGAACACCCACCATCTACTTTCTGTCCTTTTTTTCCCAAGAGCTAACAAGGAGGACTGATGCAAGGGACATTTACAAGTGGTATTTAAAGACCCTGATTTTAAATAGGGAGAGGGCGAATTCTTCTCTCTTGTCAGTAGGTGTGTGTGCACAGTGGACTTAAGGCAGTTTACCTACAAGGAGGTTTTACCACGGTCTTAGTTTTAGCAGGGGAATTTCCTGTGTGGCAGTCCTCTTACATAAGCACGATCTCTTTTGTTTGAAATTTGTCCTGTATAATCTTCAAACTCTGTTGGGAATGGTGAAGGACTTTTAGCCTCATTCACTGTTCCCTTTAAGTTGTTTGGTTTTGAATGTGTTAGGAGACAGAGCATGCTTAGTGAAGGTTAATCATGGTGACTTCTGTGGCTTGTGTGATTCCATGTTGCTGGCTCTTAATCCAACTATACAAACTGGTAACTTGGACTCTAAATGTTCAGGCTGTGCTTAGGGTAGAGCAAGATAAGCCTGCTTGGTCCTGGATAGGTAAGATTTACCCACATCACCAGGAACAGAAAGGTCAACTTGTGTTACCTTGCTGTGAGTGTTTAGGCTACAACTCAGGGAGTTCCTGAGACCTGTCCTGGGTGTATATTTGTATAAAAGCAGCAAAGACAGAGCAGGTCTGACCTGGAGAACAACTTCAAGCTTGGTGTTGGCTTGCAGTGTAAACATGCCTTGAAAGGCATTTGAAGAAACAGCAACCTGTCTTAAGGGTGTCTTGAGAAACTGGAAATATTTACCAGCCTTAGATGTAAACCTTAACAAATAATGACTAGATACTTTCAGAGTCATCAACAGGAAGAAACAGGTGCACTAGGGATGTGTTTCAGTTGAAATCAGACTGATTAAGAATTAATTAAGAGCAACAGCTATCTATTCCAATTGTTATTCCATCAAATATTTAGGGAGGGATAGGAACAGATTGAAGTGCCTAAAGGTGCAAATATATATTCATTTAGATAATTAGGACATTGCAAAAAAAAACCACCAACCAACCAACAAACAAAACAACAAAACCCAAACCCAACACTCTATCTCTAAGGAGTTTAGCTGTCTCTAAATCTGGGCCTTAAGACATGAGGACTGAGAGAGGTATAAATGTCCTGGAAGTTGCCAGATAGCTAAATAAGCAAATAGTGGAGAATTGCGGAAAAAAGTGACACAGCCCAGCAGTAGAACTGTATATGAATAATTCCCATTGCTGTGTTCTCCTTCGCAAGCCAGTGATGTGACAAGAACATCACCATGATGTCCTGGCATCAATGACAAAAGACACTGGTACAGGAGCTGTGTTAAAAGTATTAAAATCTGCTGGGGTAAAAAAAAACCAACCCAAAACTAAATAGGGAAGAGGCAACCTCCTGAAAATACTTTTTTCCCTCAAACTTTTGATAGTTGCTTTTTTAACACACT
Organism: Ceyx melanurus; assembly: GCA_024611195.1. Taxonomy (NCBI): domain Eukaryota; kingdom Metazoa; phylum Chordata; class Aves; order Coraciiformes; family Alcedinidae; genus Ceyx; species Ceyx melanurus. The sequence goes on from JANHGL010020219.1 coordinate 10,148, forward strand.
AACATTTCTTGAATGAAGAAACTACTGATTTCTAACCTGTTCTTTTTCTCTAGTCGTGTTCTAGGGCACTACAGCTAACGTGTCATCTTGTCTAAAAAACCTAGACCACTACAGAGTACAAGAAAAGCACCTGTGTTTTAATTTTCTCACAGTAAGGGTTTTCTGTTTTGTTTGTAGTGGATTTCAAAGGTGGAGCAATTCTGAAGCCTCATTTAGACCTCATTTAGGGAGCATCTTCATTAAGTGCAATAAAAATAGGATTGCTGAAAACACAGGGACTGCAGCAGTGGAAGAGTGTTCTTAACAGACTTCTACAGACACTGAGGTGCCAAAAGTAGGATGAATTCTTTCTACCTCAGGTTTGGCGAGCAGATGTGAACAGATTGACAACAACCAGCAGCTAGATCCCAGGCAGCAGAAATGGAGATGCCAAGATCCAGCAGCTAAGGTGTGAGGAAACCAGTGCAGAATGTTTATCTTCAGTTGGAATATTGCATGTGTGGAGCAGTACCCAGGTAATTCACTTAGCAAAAATGTGAAATGATCCATTGTCACCCATGATTTGTCTGTATAAGGAGGTCACAGCCATTTCATTCCTTGTTCAGTGTGAGGTAGTCATCACATTACTGCAGTCAGGTTTAGGAGGGTGAGGATGGAGCTGTACCAAGAGGTTCCAGTGTTTGTGCATAGCTGTGTTGGTGAATATGTCTCATTTCAACTTCAAGCTGCAAAACAGTTGATGAGATGTTCACAAGTACAGATGACTCAATCTAACTGGAAACATTTTCTGGTTTCTTTTATTTTTTTTAATGTTCTGTTTCATTGTCAGTACTTCTGAAGGAGCACTGTGTAGGTGGAATTACTTGAAGGTTAGTAAGGGTGATGTCACCTAATGGGACTATTTATTTGGAGTCAAAGGATAGCTAAGCAGTAAAATATGTCTGATTTCTTTCTTCATGCAAAACTGATGTGAGAAAGTTCCCACATAAAAAGTAGTTCATGGAACACACAGAGAAGATTTAATGATAAGAGAACAGCCCTGAGATAAGACAACCAACTTTATACAAACACAAAACAAACTTCAAATCATCTTGTTTATCCACACTTAGTCAAACTGATCACTGTTTACTCTTGGGAATATTGCAATAGTCACAGAGATTAAGATGTTTTCAGTTCACTGGTCAAAGGAGTTATATGATGGTGTTCTGAGAAAGACCTTCAGAGAATTCTTGATCCTTTCTTGCAAGTTTGTAGGCACTTTGCTGCTATAGGCAGTGTTCTTCTTACATATCAGCATGAGTTGTGAGAGAGACAAGTCTGAATGTATGAAAGTATGAATCAAGCCCCAAACAGGTGTCTGTTCTGAATCCATAAATTCTCCTTTCTTTATTGAAGGGTTGAGTGTGAAGGGAGAGGAGGACAGAGAGACTGGAGAGAACAAAAGAAACAACTGAGCTGAAAAGAAGAGGAAGGGGAGAGGTACCTGAGAAAGAAGACCTGAGTGTGAAGGAAGTAAGTTGGTCTGAGAAGAAGGAACTGAGAAGCCTCAGGGGAAGTAATCTCTGACACTGAGAAAGTTGCTGTTTTCAGTATGATTAATCTGAGCCTTAGAGAGTCTTACTGTGAACAGAGAGGTGCCTGTGGTCTGGTTTCCCATGAGGGGTGCATGTCATTGTGTGCAAGGTGCTGCCCTCAGCTGGGTGAAACACACGTCAGAGGTGTATGGGTTGTACCAAATGTGCATCTCAAACTGCTGGAAATCACTCCTTGCTACATTTTCTTAATAATCTGAAAATGATTGACTGGAAAAAATAATCCATTCTGATGCAGGAGTGAATGAAACTTCTCAGGGAAAAGAATCTCACTGGTAAGCTGTGGAAATGAGACAAGGAGAAAAAAACCTCCCAGATTAGTTTCACCTAAGAAACTTTTCATTTTTCTGAATAAAAATACACATTTTCTTTATTCTTGATAAGGCTGGATTCTGTTCCCAGAAAGTGTGCTGTTAAGGTGAGCTGATATTACACCAGCTACTGCTTCCCTCCACGTCAAAGTCTTACATCTCTGAGGTACTCTGACAGCAGCCTGGAGCTTTTTCATGGGACTGAAATGATAGGTGACAACTCAGTTTCAGGCAATCAAAGCAGAGAAATAAAATATTGAATGCATGTATGAGAAGCTGCAGAAAACTGGCAAACTTTTAGCAGTTCAGTGGACTTTTTGAAAGGAAAAGAAGAGAGTGAGTGGGTTTTGGCCAGATTCTATTTAGCATGTGCAGCTTTTCACCAGGGCTTCATCATCATATTGGTCAAAATATCTCTGTTGCTTTCCTCACTGTGTTTCCCACCAAGGTTTTGTCATTCAGCACAGAAAACCTGAAAACTACTGACATCAAGGCACTGTTTGCAGCATGGTTTCCTTAGGTGTAATCAGTGATGCAGTCACGTTCACACTCTCAGCTCACACCTGGTGGCTGAGGTGGTGGGGTGACAGTGAAGCTGAGGTATATGAAAATTTCTTTTTTTCCACTCTTGGATCTTCATTTTTGAATTATCCATTATATTCTAGTTGGTTTTGCTCAGCAGCTGGCATGTGCCTGTGTCTCAGACTTGGCAATGGAGGGACATCTCTGGAGAAAAGAGGTGGGGATTGCATTTCAGGAGACCAGAACCACTTTGCTGGTCTGGTGTTCTATAAGATCATTAGCTTTAGAAAGAACCAGGTCTTTATTCTTTGTTGTTTGGGTGTTTTTGGTGAGACTTTCACTAGTCTAATGCTTGCTTTCACTGATGAGGGTTTTTTTTCTTTATGGTCGTGGTTTTCCAGGCACCTAAAAGGGGTAGCAAGACTGCAAAACCAATTATTCTTCTTGAAATCACTGAGCACTCACCATGATTTAAAGGTTTTTTTTAAATATTTTTTCTTCTACCTCCAGGAATTTGAGTTTTATGTGGACTAACTAAATGGGAGTTAGGTGTCCTAGTAGCCAGTGTAGCAACCAGTCATTTTTTTTTGCTTCTGATAGTACTGATGGGAGTTATGTCTCCTGCTTGTCATAAAAAAAAGTATTTTTTGTGTGGTTTCCCTCTTTCTTTAGGGTTTAATCCAGCAAACACTTTCAGCATACAAGTGGTCTCATTTGCTTTCACTGACAATATTCAGAGTTAACATAAAGCATGTGTTGGAGTGCTTTGCTGGGTCAGAGCCTGCTTTACTTAAGCTGCATATCAAGTCTGCGTGGGTGTTATTCTAAAAGTTTCATAACTCCACAGTATCAGTTCTTCACTGGACCTAGTACTGTCACACAATACTGGTTTCTAGAAGAGCTCAGATTAACCAGAACACGCATGGATGGGAAGAGATGCACACCTAGCTGTGCTGATGTAGGGATTTTCAGGGCAGTCATTTCTTGTGTAGCTATGTTTGCAGAGAACAGACTTTGCCTCTCCCCCCCCTGTTTAGAGATTTCAGAATGGTGACTTAGGAAAAAAAATCAAAAAATTGAAGTAGCCAAGCTTTGCCTACCCCTGTTTAGGTCAGGCATGGTGATTAATGGTGAATTTCCCACTGAAAGCACCAGGGGATACTGACATTACTTGCAACTGATCCCTGCTTTACTCAGGCCTCACCATCTGTCCACTTGCAATGTTTCTTTTGGAAAGCTGGCCTGGCTTCACACAGAGTCAAGAACAGAACTTTTAGCTGGACAGACAGGTTCAGGCATCCCCCACTTAACTCCATGGCCTCTCTCCATGCAGCCTTTGGAGCTGTGCAGGGCAGAGTGAAGGTGGGCCAGCTCCAGACCTCTCTCTCTGTCCTGTTCCAGTGCTGCTGCCTCCAGCTAGTGCTTCCCATCTGTCCAAACCTGAGGCTGTAGCCCAGGGTTGTTTCTGCCAAGACCTGCTAAAAGTATGGCTGTGGTGCAATTTCTGCTTGCAAGAAGGCTGGGTAGCAGAGGTATTGGGAGACACCTACCCAGCCAGAAGTGAGGGGTAGCTCCTGCCACTTGTCAGTTGTTGGTATGGGCTGGTTAGCCAAAAGCTGTCTCACTATGCCTCTGCAATCTCAACAGCAATTTCCCCAAGTGCCAGGGACACAACAGAGACTCAACTTGTGCTTAGGAGACAAGAAATGAAGGGTGAATGCGACACAAGTAGGGAATTAGTCTCAAAGCTGAGTGTGCCCTGAGTCATTGGAAATGTCAACCCATGCTTATTGCACCTCCTGCTTTTGCCCTTTGCTCTTTTAGAAATAATCTTCTAATCAGAATTGACATCTCTGGTGTGACATTTGAGATCTCTGAAAACAGTTCCCTGGATATATCCTTAACTCTTAAGAAAGAGACCCTGGGGGTGTTGGTTTTGGGTTGGTTTTTTTCCTTTTTTAATTTTCTCCTTGAAATTATGTATAGAAGATAAGAAAGATTAAAAAAAAACCAAACCAGCCAAACAAAAAACATCAGCCAAAAACAAAACAACCTTGACTTAACTTAAAGTCTCATTGAAAGATGAGGGGACCCTACCCTGAATAATGACAGTGCAGTTCTGCTGTCTTGTTCTGTAGGCAACTGGAATGGAATCAGACCCTTCTTCCCTCCAAAGCTCCTGCATTCAGCCTTCCCCAAGCACTAAAGCAGCTCTAGTTCTCATCTTGATATAGAAAGGGTGGTGGATTTTACTGCTAGGCATGGCCCAGGTGACCCAGGGGGTGGTGTTGTGCAGCTGCCTTCTACCAGGGACCTGGGACAATTGGTGTCAGCTGAGGTGGTGAGGGAGACAGGTTCAGAATATTGTAGTTCAAATTCTAACTTTAGTAAATTGATTTTTCTTGTTATATTTATTTTTTTTTTAGTAGTGGCAGCTATTTTTCCCTGCTTGTGTTGGTAAGAAGAGTGTCTAGGTGATCCAAGACAGGCTCTCTCCAGTCCTCTCGTCCTGTTTTGCAGTGTTACTATTTTTGGGAGAGGTTTGATTTCTTTGTGGTGGATGTGATGTGGCTACAGAAGAAGCAGCATTTCAAATGTGGTTTGCAAGAGCCTTTAGTATCTTTCCAAATCGGGGATGTTTCTGTTCTAAATCAAAATAACAACTCTGTTCCAGTTTTAATTTAATTTTATTTTTTTTTCCTACTGGCATCTTTCAGAAAGAGACAAACCTTGTGAGGATGGGAGCACCCCAGTCAGAGTGAAGCTGTGGGTTTAGTGTGATCAGCTCACACCGAAGGGGGGATGATGGAAGATCCTAGTGCAGGATTCAGCTGGGAAGGGTGTTCAGCACACTGGGCTTTAGGAGAGGAGGCAGCCCTTGGCCTCTGTTGGTTCATGCATTTTCATCCATCACTTTTCAAGCAGCATTTTGCTCATGTGTGGTTTGGAGTTTTCACCTTGGAATGTGTTAGCTAGCTGACAAAGACATAAACCTTATCTCTGCTTTGAGACAAAAGTAGAAACAGACTCACTTCAGCTCCAGTCTAGCTATCTGGAGCTGGTTTTTTGCCTCGGGCTTCTTATAATTCCCCACAAAATGCGGAATTACTGCCTCTAGCCCAGTGATTAGAGGGAGCACTCCCTAAACCGCACATTAGGGAACGTCAGCCAAGTCTGCTCAAACCACCCAATTAACATTTTAACCCAACCTGCTGGGGTTTTTCCGAGGTGGATTAGGGAGAGCTCCTGTCAAGCTGCTTTCCCAGCAGAACAGTGTGTCTGTGCCTCACACTTGGGAGCTTGGACAGAGGGATTTCCAGCAAATAGGAAACAGGAGAGAAGATTCGTTTTTCAATTAGTGCTGCTACCTGCAGGGTGAAAGAGTGTCTGAAGTCCACAGCTTTATTTGGAGGTGAAAGGAACATATTTTTATTTATGTCTGAGGGATTTTTTTGTTCATGATCTCTGCCTTGCACCCACTAAGTGTGCCATTCTCCACATGCTTCTGTCTTGAAGCTGCATCATGTCTCCATCTCACTGGGCCTTGTATCTGGGGCTAGATGCAGCAGCTTTTTCTAGCTGCTGCTCCCCACATGGTTGTGGTCTTCTCTAAATCAGCCCCAGAAGGTGTTGATGAGAGTTTTGTTTCTGCTGTCCTTCCTCTCTCCACAATGCATCACCCCTGACTGTATCTTCATTGAGAGCACAATGATCTTAAGCCAGATGTTTGAGGCAGAGATAATAAGGCAGAAGGATGTTTGTGCCTCAGGAAAACAGAGATATATCTTTTTTTAATGTATATACATTTTCTCTTACTCATACAACTGCTGCCACTTTAAAGTGGAAAGTGTATTCACTTCTAAAAAGCATAGCAGCTCTCTTTAGATATGCCTGCAAAGCACTGCAAATCATTTCTGTCACTCTTCATCCTTTAACCATTCCAGTGTTATTTCATTCTGAGATCAAGGGGTGTCCTGGGACAACAAAAAATTGCACATTGCCAATTTAGAGAGGACCTGAGGAACGTGGGCATTCCCAGTTGTCACAGCACGACCCCTGTTCCTCTGAAAGTGACAGAGACTGAGTGGAATGCAGGGTAAGAAAATAAACCTCCTACACCTGATTTAGTTTCCTTGCATCTGATAGGGGGGAAGCATCCCTGTGACATGTCTACATCATATCTGAGCTACTCAAAGTGTTAAACTGACTGACAGAATCTTTCCTGGAGTTGACACGAGCAAATATATCAAGAAGATGCATTAATCACTCTGGTGAGTTCATTAGTACCAGAATGGGGCAAAATGAGATTGCATAGCCCATGCTGACCAAGGAATCCTTTCTACTGCTCCTGCAAAGGGTTGTGCCTGAAGGGAAAATGGCTAAGAATGAAGAAAGTGGATTTGGGGAGTGGAAAACTGTTGATATGAAGTCAGGAGAGAATAATGAGTGGGACAGATGACTGAATCCTCTATTCTTGAAATAAAAGTCCTTTTGTTGTGTGAATTCACCAAAAAGCACAACACTAGAGGTTCTTCTGATTCATGAAGCATCTCACCTGAGAGATCAGGTTGAACCTGTGAGAACCTTGGGAAGCCCAAAGAAGAAGTTTGAGCCCAGAACTGTTCTCAAGCTGTGTGTATAGGCCTGATTACTGCTGTATTTGCAGTGTATCTATTTTGCTCTATACCCAGAGCAAAAACACACTTCCCTCTGAGTCACCTTTGGCCATTACCTCAGTCCATGTATCAGTTAGGGGAGCTACGGGTGTTTGCTGGCTGCAAAAGCAGTGAAAGATGATGGCTCTAGAAAGGCAAAAGTAGTCAGGTAGGAGCCATTTACCAAATAGTGAGAAGCAGGATTTGTGAACATGATGTTTTTTGTCTTAATGCCAGCTTTAGAGCTTTGCTGGGAGGGGAGAAAGAAGCTATGAATTGAAATGAATCTGATCATCAGTCAAAATGTTCAAGTGAGGAACAGTACACAGGGGTCTGCCTGAATCTTCAAGAAAATGAGTTAAAGACTGAATTTTCCTTTATGACTGTGAAGCTGCAGTCATGGCTGCCATGGGAAAACAGCCTGTTCTTTCTTGAAATCTGGAAACAATAAGTAACTACTTCTCTTAACCTTTTAATATTCTTGGGATATTAATGCTTAATATCACGTATTAGTTCAGCTGTCCAGGGCTCTCAGGGCCTGCTGACTTTTCTAGCTTATAGACTGAGGAGATCTAATTACCAATACTGAAAAAGGTCTTATTCTTATCCTGAACAGTACTGAGGGCTCAGCATAGCAGCACATGCCTAGCACACACCACTGTGCAATCCTGTCTGGCCTGACGTCAGCTGAAAAGGCCTTCTTTGTTCCACGTCTGGGGGAATCTCTTGGTGCAGCATCTTTGGGACACTCGATTTAAGCCCTGAAATCTCAACTCCACACTGTGACTGTTTCATTAGGCTGAGGATCTGCTTTTCAATGTAAATATTTCCCAATTTCATCTCCAGGTACTACTAGCAGTTTGCACACTGGTGAAGTAGAGGACTTCTTGTTCCACTAGGAATTCGGCCAAACTTCTACCTTCTTGCTGAAACTTGGCTGTTAATGCCTTGTCTCACACACACACGGAGAGTCTGAAGCAGTTAATGGTGCACACTCTAAGGAGAATGTTACACAGCTATTGAATACTTTCCCCTGCTAAGCTGGGAGCTTTCCAGTCATGCCCACATGTAAGCCTCTGGTCTGGGCCCCACCAAGAAGGAGACATCTTCTACCACCTGTTACTGAAATGGAGGGAAGAAAAGTTGCATGTGATCTGTTAGCTGAAGTGGCACCTCCCATCTCTTTTAGGTGTGGGGGTGATAAACTGTAACCAATATTAAATATATTAATTTATAAATAGTTGTGTGATTCTGTCAGTGGTCACATATTGCACCAGGAGAGCTGCTGGGTGATGACACAAGTGTCACAGGATCACAGGGTGTCAGGGGTTGGAAGGGACCCTGGAGATCTTCTAGTCCAACCCCCCTGCCAGAGCAGGACCATCTATTACAATCTAATCTAGCACTGGAACACATCCGGGGGGGCTTGAAAATCTCCAGAGCAGGAGACTCCACGACCTCTCTGGGGAGCCCCTTCCAGTGCTCTGTGACCTTTACAGTGAAGAAGTTCCTCCTCATCTTGAGGTGGAACTTTTTATGCTCCAACTTCCATCCATTGCCCCTTGTCCTGTCACAGGGAGTGTGAAATTATGTGCTGTATGGTAAAGTGTCAAGACTGAGCCATATGTATGATTATGAACTGTGGTATTTCCCTGTATCCCAGGATTGTGAATGCTAATGAACCTTCTTGTTGATCATGATACAGCTGACATCTAATAGAAATCTGGATCAGGTTACTTCTTTATGCTACAAGAAGTTTTGGCCAGGAGAATGAAAAGCTGTGTGATTGCTGTTAAAGCTGATGACAGGCCCAGGAACACATCTACAGAAGCTTACTGAAGGATCAAGTGAAGGCAACATTCATGAGAGTATTGAGGTAGGAAGAGATGAATTTAAAGGAGATCTCTTGGTATCTACTAGAGAGGGAACTGACTTGTGTGTTCTGACTGGTGTGGCACGTGGCACAAATGTCACAGAGCAGGAAAATGTTCTGGAAATGTAGAACAAGACCTTTAGTGAGAGGCTGGGCATGGACCTTTCTGACTTGCTTGGGATGTTGCTGAGCATTTGCCAATGAACTGTAAGGTGGTTGGAAAACACAGGATACAATGAAAGGGGAGCAGAAGGAAATGAAAAAGGTATTTGCTTTTGTGAGGTGACCAAAGACTTGTGAGGAAACCAAAGCAAGGGAATACTGCCAGGAATACTTGAAAAGCAGGTGTTTCTTTGGTAGCAACACACAAAAATGAAGATATTGATTGTTGAGGTTTCCACCATCAAGCAGTACTTCTTTCTTCTCCCTTCTCATCTCTTTAATATTAAAAAAAAAGAGAAAAACTTTCTTCTTTTATATCCACATCAAGTATTTACAAAAGGGACCCTAGTGTTTGCTTAGAGTGGCTAGGGAAGTTGTTCACATTTTCCTGTATTCCTGATGTTAGTTAATATTTAGAGGAGCCATTCCTGAGGTTGTAGAGGAGCCTGTATTTGAACACAGACCTTTCTGCCAAATACATGTGTCAGAAAGGTTACCAGTCTGTTTGGGTTTGAATGCAAGCACCTGCTGGAGGCTGAGATGTTGACATTTGGTATCACTACACGTGGTGTGCTTGCAGCTCTGTTGTATGGTGCATATATGCTTTGCTGATAAATATTTCTTCACTTAGTGTCCTGGAGACAAAAACTGTTTAGCTGTAGAACAGAGAGAATTAGCAATACTAGTCCACTCTTCTGTTCCATCAGAGATAAACATTTGACTGTCATTCTGTTCAGCTTGGACTATTTTGTAAATATTCTGAGCTCTGAAAGTGCTGGTTGTCATCACTTTAGTAATCTTGCTTCATCTTGCAAACTTTTAGTGGTAAAATTAAACCAACAGGTCTTAATGGGTCAAAATATGTGAGGGAAGGGTAGTGACAGACACAGCAGAAGAAATGGACCCTTAGAGAATGCTGGAGTGTTTAGAGTCTGAGATAATAAAGTACACTGTGGCACAAATGTCTCACTAATGCATAGTAATGTGTTACAAAATCTAAAGCACCATTCTTTTATTCCTGATGGGAATAAAACCTCTCTGGATTTAGAGATTCCATGCTGCCTGTCCTGGTACTATGAGTAGATACATCAGTCAAAAACATCTGTTAATTGTAATGGATTAAAAAGCACCCGATGAGATTTCAGCCTAACTTGAAAGCTTCTAAAACTTTCAAAGTTGAGGGTTTTACTGAGGTTTACTTTCTTCTTCCCTTACAGAAGGTAGGTAATTGGAGTTAAGTTTTCATGGCTGAGCTCTAAAGTAGCAGGAAAAAGTTCAAACAGCTTCATGAATCAGAGTAGATTTGTTGCCCACTGAAGCCCCCTAAATGATAGACTCATTCATAAATGTGATCCTCCACATTTTACCTTTCAGGGATCATAAGAATAGTCTAAGGTGACTGGATCAACTTTTTGACTACAAATATTCAGCTACCTGCACCAGAGGCCAAGGAGAGTAGGTGTCTGTAGTGAGGCCTCATCTGCAGAGTGTTTTCCCTGAGGAAGCCCATCAGACCCCACAGGGGCTGTGCTCAGACTGGTAAATTGCTCCATCCAGGGCCTTGCCATTGTTAGCCCTTGCTCATTTCATCTGTCCTTCTGCACAGATGGGAGGACTTATTGAGGGGCTGAGGGAGCAGGACTGGAATGGTGGTGCCCATGTGCTGGACATGCACCATTAAAGTCAGCATTAGCAGATTATCTAGGGCTCAGGTGTCTTCTTGGCAGGATACACCAAGTAAATTATTTATATGAATAGAGAGTCATCCAAGGCAATTAGCAGCCAGAGAGTGAAATGTGGTGTATGCTGGGCTGTCACTCTCCCTGGGTTACAAAGCCAAACTCTTGTAAACAAGGGGAGTAAGTGGGTCAGTTGCTTTTTGGCCCTGCCAAATCAGACGTCGTATTTTTGGGTCAGTGGAAAGGAATTGGTTGTGACTGCAATTACCCTCTCCACCCCTGCTCTAGTGTATTCCTTTGCATGCTGATCCTTGGATGATGTGAATTAACACAGCTCCTCTGACAGCAATGCCTGTGCCTCTTCAGCTGTGCCATTAGCACGGATAGGCAGGGATTAATGGCATCTGCATGCCTCCTGCATGCTTGGCATTGTACATGGCAGTGGGGAACAAGGGTATCCTGCATTATGGAACCTTTGATATTCTTGCTTCTGAATGAAGGGGGGCTCATGTAAACTAGCTTTGGTGTCTTTGTAATATTCCATGGAAAGGAATATTCCCATCTGGAAAGGAATATTCCCATCTGGAAAGGTTTTCAGGCACAAATGCCTGGAGGCAGCCCTGCATCCTTGAGCAGGATGGTCCTGGAGAGATGGGGCTGCACACGTGGTCAGCAGCCGCGTGTGTGCTGAGGAGCTCTGGAGAGTGTGTGGTGTGAACAGCTGCATGGAATCCGTTCAGGACCTGCTCTGAACCTGAGCTGGCTTCAGGCAGAGCAGCACAGTGTGTCTGTGCCAGGCTCCACGTGGTCACAGGTGCTGGATGGCCACGTGAGCAGAACACTGCTGGCTTCCACGCCTGCACCGTGCTGCTCTGCCCGCAGGTAGGGCCATGGAATTGTAATTTGGTGCCTGAAGAATAGGCTGTATTAACTAGAAACTGCCTCAGTGGGCTCTGCACCCTCCACACCTCTCCCTTTCCATCTGCACAAGGGTCTGTTACGTGTCTTCAAAGCACTAAATCCGTGCCCACATTAGGTGATTGCACAAGTGCAACCATATCAGTCACCGTGTGAATACATAACCACAGTCTGTTCAGATTTCAAATGGGGAAACTCGGGCCTTTAAATACTGTATTCTGGTATGTTTTTGCCTCTGTGGTCCCTAACATCCTGGTCAAGACTTACATTGAAAGTAGAAAGCCCTTCTGCGTGGGAGAGGGGAGGGGATAAAGAACATCTGCTTCCAAGAGCTGCTTTTAGAAGTCTAATTTAAAGCAAAACTTTTCCTCTGTGAGAGGAGTGCTTTGCCCCTGTACATTGTACTTGAGCAAAATGGATTTGGTTTGGGGTTTTTCTGGTTGGTTTTCTTTGGTTTGGTTGTTTTTTGGTTTTGGTTGGGTTTTTTTTCCTGGCAGAAAGGTAGTTGTTTGAGGTTTCTGTGTCCCGTGTGCGTTTAACTGCTGCATGGAATGATGTGAAAGGGGATTTTTCTGAGTCTGTCTGCAGTCTCAAAGGGCTGCTAGAGATTTAGGCTGCCTGTATTATCTTAGCAGTGATTTTATGTCACCAAATAACAAGCTATTAGCACAACCTTGCCACTGGGGTTTGTCACACTCTGTGTGTCAGTGGGTACATGTGCCTTTTTGCTAAGTCTCATCTCTCCCAGCCTATAGTCTGGTCATTTAAAGCCAAGTTCGCAAACAGCATAATAATGCTGGAAATCACAAAAGAGGGAGCTAATGGCTACAGCTGCTATTGTAAACCTGATTTCCACAGGCTCAGCAGGGCTTGGCATAGCAGAGGCAAGTTCACTAAAAGGGGCCCTGCTGCTGCAGCTGTGCCTGCGCTGTTGGGTTTTTGTTGTCAGCCTCCACCAGAAGCTGGACCGTGGAAGCTCCTGACAGCCTCCTGCAATGTGCTGAGTGGCCTCGACCCCAGCAGGAGCCTGATGTGCTACAGCTCTCCTGAATTCAATGGAGGGTGTCACTATACAGGAGTTTGGGATCAATTCAGGCTCCAGGTGAGCACCGAGGAAACCTTGCAGAGGAGATACTCTGGGGTTTGCCCTCTAAGAGGGGACATCACAGCCCCAAAAAAAGTTAGAGGAGAAGAGAGGTACTCAATTCAGAGCTTTGTGCTTTTATAAAAGCTGAAGCAATCCTCTTTGTGAGAGACATCCTATGCCAGCTCAAAACTGATGGTGTCCTTATCATGGCTCCTTACAAGCCTGTGATTTTCCTAATGAACAACATCATGCCTTGTACTCCAAATGTTTTCCCTACTTAAAAATGTCTGTTATGGGTATATACTGCTGGTGTCCACCCAGTAATTCTCCTTTTTTTTCATGTAATAGCTCTTGATTCCTTCTATTTGCTGTCAGGGACAGGGCTACATTCAGGCTCTCTGTACCTTCAAGGGATACACAGAGTGAATGTGGAAGGACTAAGCAGTTTTCCTTTATCCTCCCTTGCTCCTCTCCTCCCGTGTTACTGCCATGTGAGAGAGGAGAGTCTGTGCCTGACGGTGTATTTAAGGCATTGAGACTGAAAATGGAGGCTCAAATTATCCCCAATAACGTCTTGGGTTTCTATGCAGATACAGTGTTTTTTTTCATGTAGCTGTGCTGCCTTTGCTGTGACATTGTGCATGTCGAAGAGGCAGACTTTATTGAGACATTTTGGCAGCCAGAAGCCAGCACTCCAAGGGCTTCTGTTTATATGAATTAGGATGCACTGGTGGCTTTCCTTTTTTCTGGTCTGCATAGCTTTCAAAATGTAATACAGTGCATATGTGTATCAGACATTCCAATGGGTGGCACATAGCACTCTTTGTTAGATTATTTAGGCCCCAAGTGTTGTAATCTACCTACATGAAAAAAAAAACCAAAACAACAAAACATTTTGGCAGTTGTTTTGTGTATCATATAAATTTAAAGCCTTCTCTCCTCATTTCAGGCAAATTTGAAATGATCTTAAAGACAGTGAAGTACTTTATAAACTGGCATAAAGGAAGAGAAAATCTATTCAAATGCTGCCCATACTGTGGGAAACGAGATGAAAACTTGGCAGTTGTATAAGCAAACTAATCAGTTAGCACATACACACTGCCCTGCCAATATATATATATGTATCTACAGAGAAGCTACAGGATATGGCATTTCTTGCCTAGTCGGTATGATGTGGGGGATGTTTGAGGCCCAGGTTGTTGCCATAGAGGAGAAGGGACCCTAAACAGAAGGTGCAAACCTGTAGGAAATAGGTATGTTTACATTTATTTGGTTGGGGTTTTTCTTGTTGTTGTTGAAAATGCTACAGTTGTTCTATAAGGAGAATGTGAATTACACAGCAAAACCTGTGTGTGGAGAGCAGCTCTGGAGAAAGAGACCTGGGGGTCCTGGTGGACAGGGGGATGACCATGAGCCAACAATGTGCCCTT
>JANHGL010020223.1:0-24787 GCA_024611195.1 Ceyx melanurus
TGTTCCTGGGTGACTTGGTCTAGGTGCCCCTGCTCAGACAGGGGGGTTGGACTAGATGATCTTCTAGCTCCCTTCCAGCCCCTGACACTCTGTGATTCTGTGAGGGGGATTAAAGAGAAAAAAAACAAAAAGGCTATTATGGATGGTGACTCCCCACTCTTGTCTGTGTTCACTCCTGATGGTTCTGGCTAGGTTTCTGCTCACTACCCTGGCACTGCTGTTAGTGTGGCAGTGTGCTTTGTTCTGTTTTACCACACACTTCCACAGGTCACAGCTTCAACAGTGCCTTTCTGCAGGGGCAGTGTGCTGCCTGTGCAGCATTGTCCAGTCCCTCCCAAGGCATCTGCTTAATAGAGCTGAGCAGCTCCAAGATGATTCATTATTTTAAACCACCTCACAAAGGTTTGTCTTTACTGCCCTGACAAGCTTTCTGCCCACCTCACCTTTACACTTAACCCTTTTCAGTCAGCTCCTGCTGCTCTCACACTTAATTCCAGGCTCTGCTTACTCCATTGGCAGAAATTTCTGGGGACTGGGAAATCACCCAAAATGTCTAAGGTTGGAACTAAATAACATCTCCCCAGGTACTCTGGAACCAACAGGAGCCAGAGCTAATAAAGGGGTGCTGAGGAAGAGAGATGTTTCAGGATGTTGAATGCAGGGGATGGCTGAAGTTGAGGTGCAGGTGGTTGGTCTGAGGGAGGGCTCTTGGCTTTATTCTTGATTTATTTGCATTATTCTTGACTGTGGTAACAAAGCAGGCAAATCAACAGAGTTAGGCATGAATCCTGTGCCAGTGCCTCATCTGCTTTATGACACAATATTTTTTTATAATAATAAATAGGACATTGATGCTGAATTTGTTGGCAATGTTTTTAGAATTTATTTAGAAACTGTAAAACAGCATAAACTCATATGTCAAGTTTTCCAAAAGGGTAATAATAATACACAAAGTTTTAGTCGGACTAAAAGACAAAAAGCAGTTTGTTTCCAATTCAAAAAATACAAACATTTGCTAAAGGTACAAAATTATAAAAAGTTTGTATTTTCCTCTTGATCTGGTGACAGACACATACAGCAGAGATGTATATTTCACCAGCTCCAAATTCATCTAAGCTATGGGAAATGATGATAAAGAAAAAAATGTCGTGGTTAAGAAGAAAACACAAAAACAACTTCTCATCTTTCGTTGAACCAGAAGTGAACACTGTTATCTTATTCCTTTGCAAGTTTTTGGTTGCCAACATTTAAATTATTGTTATTCATGCTTCATATAACAATCAGAAATAACAGGTTTACTTCATGCATTTATTTTAACATTCATCACGTAATGTCTTCTCACCATGCTACCTAGAAGGTTAGTGTTTTTATTGACAACATTTAAGGGAGGTGGAAGATGAAAGGATGCAGTGGGGATCTAGGAATATTTCTATCTACAGCTTTGCAAGAAAATGTTAAAAATCCTCCAATCAGCATAAAAAATAATTTTAGGGGGAAAAATGCTGCTGAGTGCCTCTGTCAGTAAAATGCACACATCTCCTGTGTTGTGCAAAGGTGCAGGAGCCCCACACGTCTGCTATCTGTGGCTTGCATATGGGCTTCTGCACCCAAGAAGACCAAGTGCATCTTATTTATGCTGGATTTGTGCTTCAGGCTGCTGCTCCAGCCACTTGTGTGTGTGCAGCATTCAGTAGTGCTGGGCAAAGGAATCACCAGAAATGTTGTCAGTAAAAACTAGAAGCATATCTTAGGGGTTTTTTTTGTGAAAGGAAAAAAAGACTCTCCATCTTTGTTTGGTAATTTTCAGTGATGAGTGCCCTTTACATTTGCAATGTGGTTGATTTGTTACCATAACCTGTTGAAGGACTTGAAACTGTCATCTCCATTCCAAAGTTGATCTAGCCAAGATGCTTGGGGTTGTCATATTCTCTTGCCTGGTTCAGCTCTTGACTTTGCTATTTAAGCAGAATGTTGCAAAGCTGGTAAGGCCCAAGAGTGGGTCTACTAACATTCTTTCCTTATCTTTCTGTTTGTGAGCAAGGGATGTACTAGATGGTACTGGGAAGCTGCTGTTACCACATTGTTGGTGCTTTGCATCCCTTCTCATGAGTAATCTGAATTGTGGTCCAAAAATGCACTGCTTCCTGTTGGCAGCAGCAAACAGGGTGTTTTTCATGGGGTGGTAATGTCAGATTAGCCATGATCTATCTCTCTGTTTAAGAAATATTATTATGTAAGAAATTAAAAAGAAAAAAAAGCTGCATCTCACATTTCTTCTTGCTCTAGAGCAACTCAGAAAACAGAATATTGGGTGCTCTCTCCATCTTTACTAACTACACTTTGAAAAACAAAACCAAAACCAAACCAAAAAGAAAAGCTTACACTGCACTACGACAGAACTCTATCACCAGCCAAGAACAAGCTATAGCAACACACCATCATGGTATTATTTACAACACAATGGAACGTTATGTATATCATAAATTACATGTAATACTTTTCCTCTTAAACTCTGATATATGTAAGCTCATGCTTTTAAAATTTATTTTGTTCAGTCCAATATATCTACCTCTATATATCTTAGCTTCATAGGACAGTACAGGAGGTGACAGTGCTGTTTGCCTATCTTTTCTATTTTTTTAGAAGCCAAATTGCTTTCCAAATTCATGACACATCACAGTATGCCACTGTCCTCACTGACATTTATTTTATAGCACATACCTTTCCACAGCAGAAGTAGTAATGAATTGACAACTAGGCCTGTGCTCATAATGATATTAAATCTTCATAGTAGATCTGCTTGTGAGCTCTTTTTGAGTTGATGAGGGAAAAGAAGGGAGGGGGAATTATGTAGCACTGCAAGCCTTGGGAAGTCTGACAATGAAAAGCTGCTTCTTTTTGTTCCCAATAATTTAACAGAAATTTGCAGAAGAAAAAGCTGTGAAGAAGGTTCACAGAGGCTGTGGTTGGGGTTCACAGGGGTAGATGAAAACTAACAGTCCCTTCTTGCTCTGTAGGACAGAAAGTTTGCTGTATTTATTTAGAAGCTGTGCAGAGGTTCCAAACTGGTGTATGCAGAAGTCAAGCTTTGGTATGTTTATTAGAGGGGGGCTTGTTTGTGGGTTGGTTTGGATTTTTAAAAAATATTAATTTAATTTATAGCTACCTGTATGGGCTCTGTACCACAGTGGAAGGGATTCATCTGGATGCTCTGTATAAATATTCACATATGGAGTCATTAGTTTCCTAGCTACTTCAGCATTATTTCTGTTAATCAAACTATCAAAATGTATGCAGTTGAAGTCATGAGACTATATTATTGGGGTAATTGGTTTATTGCTATGGGACAAGCCAAACCCAAGTGCTTGAATGTGTACACAATGAACACATACAAGCACTTTGCTCAGTTTTTGACCCAGGCTAAATTAGTTTCACTAATGCAGGCACTCTACTTCTAATTGTATTCCTATTATTTGTGTTTCCTGGGGTGCATAAAGAAGAGTGTGGCCAGCAGGTCACTCTGCACTAGTGAGACCACATCTGGAATATTGTGTTCCCAGTTGAAGAGGGGCAGGGAAATACTAGAGAGACTCCAAAGGAGAGCTACACAGATGATGAAGGAACTGAACATCTCTTAAGAGGAAAGGCTGAGAAACCTGGGGCTGTTTAGGAGAAGACTGAGAGGGGTTCTTATTAAAGTTTACAAATACCTGCAGGGTGGGTGCCAAGTAGAAGGGTCCAGTCTCTTTGCAGTGGTGCCCAGTGATGGGATGAGAGGCAATGGTGGCAAGGTGAGACATGGGAAGTTCCACCTCAGCATGAGGGAAAACTTCTTCCCTGTGAGAGTGCCAGAGCCTGGAAGGGGCTGCCCAGAGAGGTGGAGTCTCTCTCTCTAGAGACTTTCAAGTCCTGCCTGGATCTGTTCCTGTGTGGCCTGCTCTGGGTGATCCTGAATGTTAGAATGTGTAGAGGATAATAAATGAGCTTCTCCACAGCCCTGAAGCATGTCTCTACTGTCCCTATTTCCACTGGAAAGTAGTAACTGGTATCACTTGCTATGTTCTCCCCAGGGTGTAACACACCAGGACTTGATACCAAAGCAATTATGAAAGAACCAAGTACTGCAAACACTTGTCATACCCATTCAAAATTATTTTAAACATCTGGCAATAGTTGAAAACTGGAAAGAAATTCATTTGAGTTTCCTTCACAGAAGCTGGGAGTAAAGACAAAAGTTCAATCCCCCCCAAAAAACAACACCTTTTTGTTTTTAGTAAGTGAAAGAAGACTGCTTTCTGTATTAAAATTATCACAGGATGTTTCCCAATATAAAAAACTATGTGCAACTTATATACAATATTCCCGTACACTGCTCTGACTGTCAACACTCAAAGCCAATGATTACAACTGTTTATAGAAGAGCACACTCAAGGAAATGTGGGGTCCAGTAGTGTTCTAGCTGAGGTAGGTTGAAACAGGCCTGCTAATTAGAAAATCCTGCACGAGTTCATATGGTGCTAAGCAAAACTGAAAACTGTAACACTGTTGGTCTCTGCTGTTCTTTAAGAAACCAAGATGAGTGTAGCACAGTTATTCCAATGTCTACAGCTTTACTAATGGAATCCATTCCAGACTTAGAAAAAAAGTATTGCTTTCCCACTTAAAAGGGGTTTTTTTCCCATTGTTGGTTTTATTTCTTATTTCGGTCTTGACATCACTGAAGGTGCACTGCTGTCTGCAGGGGAGGTGGCTACAGGATGGTTGGTTATATGCAGCATGATGGCAGACTGCTTTGGGCTGTACAACAGCCTGTTTTGTTCTGGGCTGCTTTCTCCTTCCCACGACTGCTGTGAGGTGGGATGACTTGGTGGGAGTCTCCAGGCCACTCTGCCCCAGGGAAGCCTTGCCATCAGCACTACCTGAGTGATGTGCTCCAGCCAGAGACCAGAAGTGGACCTGCAGCAGGATGCTTGGAGTCTAGCAGGCTGCCTGAGGGCAGGCATGGGCTGCTTGTCCTGTGGCTGTGGTTAATGCAAGGCAGTAAGCTGGATTTTAGTTAGTATCCAGGCTTAATAATTGCATGTTTGATAGCAGAATGCATGTGCATATATGTATGCTTGGAGAAAAAAAAATGTCATTAGCAGCAGGATTTAAAACAGGCAAGTAGTACATTGATGAGATTTAAGAGTTTATGCTTTTCTTGTTTTATAGCACCACACTTACATAGGAGGAGAGTGACAGAGTCCAAGATGTCAGGGGTTCACAGTCTGCTGCATCTTGTCCTTGCACACTGTGGGTATACACACCCTCCCACACTGGGTTCAGAGGAAAAGAAGGGTGCACACAGATCAGTGTATTTTCTGATAACAGCACACAGGTGACAGAGCCACCACTGTGGGACAAGTTCCCATAGTCAGACTCCAGTTGTCATGGGCAGCACCTGAAATGGCTGCTTGTTTTCATGGGAGATGCCAGAGATGTCTTGCAAAAGAATTGTGTCTCAATCCAGAAGAGTTCTTAGGGATGGATTTAATTCACGTTAATGATATTAATCTCTCTCGCTCAAGCGCTTCATTAGGCTCAAGACATTAATTAGATCACACTAATTTAATAGAAAATTAAGGCTTCTGATCTCAAAGCTACATTGGAACTACAGCTGCTCAGGGCTTGTCAGGAGCAGGGCTGGAAAGCAGCATTTCTCTATACAGGATATTTTGCATGTGCTATGTTTAAATAAATCTCATCAATTACATTCAAATCCTGCACCATTTTTTGAGGGTTTTGCTGATAACCACAATCAGATCTTCTATATGTGATGGTCTCCACAATCACACCTATATAACACTAAAATGTATCAAAGATATTTTTTCTCCCTACTTTTTGTATCTGAAATCTGCATGTATCACAGGGTTAGCTAAAATGAGCACAACTATTACATGGAAGTGACTGGAAACTAATCTCATTGAAGATAACAAGGTTAAGTTCTGCCACTGAATTGTAGGGGAATGTTATCCCATAGCTTACTGCAGTCTAGAGCCAGAAAGAAATGATGACCATTTGAGCCCCTGAATTTAACGGACAACAAGGAATTCTTGAGTGCACAGCCTCCACTTCAGCTGCCAAAACACACTTTCTTGATTTAAGGACTTCAGGTTCACCTGTTGGTAAATTGCTCCAACAGCTATTGTCCCTCGGTCATAGCCTTACCCATTTTCTCCAGGATGTCTTCTAAGCACAAATCCAGCCCTGAGACAGAAAATGTACTCATTTGACCTTTTGCTTTACAAACATACACGTGTGTGTGCACGCACTTTTGTGTACATATGGATGCAATGCGGTGTAGATATGTTCAAGGACCCATCTGCACAGAGTGCTAGTCCAGTGGCTGTCTTTGCTATGGCTGTCAAATTAAAAATGGAGTGGGCTAGCTGTAACCAGCAGATTATTTGGTGAGCAACGTGCTGTACAATGTTTTAAGTCAGGGAAGAGAATTCTTTTTTTTTTTTTTTACTGACTTACTGAAAAGTGCCAAATCAGAGTGAGAAAGCTTACAGCATCCAGCACAGCATCAGCCAGGGGTGTCATTAGTTGTTGGGCAACTTGGGCTGTTTGACACATTGGGGCACCTCCAGTCCCGTGTGTAGAGTCACCTGCACAAAGAAACAGCAGATTCAAAACTGGGGCATCCTTATCAGAAAGCATTTGTGAGAGCCAAGGGCAAGTAAACAAGAGGGGAAGGGCTGTGGGACTTCAATCCAGGTCTAAGAATATTAATGGAGATGATATTGAGCCCCTGAAAGAAACAAGCGTCCTCCCCCCCTTTTCCCCAGAACACTTTGGGGTCTAGAAGTCACGTCTGTATCTTTCCCCAAATCCAGCCAGCAGCTGTAGGTCTGCAGCAGTGCTGCTTGCTAGGCACAAGGGGATGGCATCTTTGTGTGAGGGACCCTCAAGTACTTCAGGATGGGGGTCACACAGTGGAGCCCCTGTACTAAATATAAGAAAACCTTTTTCTCTCTTCTCTCAGGATAGAGCACAAGACATCTTCGTGTTCCTTCTATAACCTAACATCTCTACAAGGCCAGGGCTCCCACACTGACATACCAGAGCACCTGGTTCAACACCATTCAATAGCAAACACCAGCTGAAGCTCAGTTTCCCCTTACCCCCCTGTCAGCCACACTCTGCCTTAACTCAGCTGTGGTAAGAAATGAAAGCCAGGTAAAGGATGTAGGTAGAAAAATCTAAAGGTAGGTTGTGAGAAAAATCTGTGTTACACAGCAGTGAGGTAACCAGAGAAGTGCTTCTGTCTTCCACATTGGTGCATCAAATACTATAAAGCTATTAAAATTTATTTAAAGATTTGGATGCCACCAGTAACAAATACAAATATTAATGTACTAGTAAGGCCATGTGAGGTTTCTGTTTTCAGTCTGGGTGGTTTAAATGAGTGTTCCACCCTGGATGTATTGGTCCTGCCTGACCTTAGCTGGCCTCCTTCAGGCTCCTGGGTGTTTCCATAGGTTCTCCCTTATAGTACACCCTGTTACAGCCATATGCAGTGGTCTTGAAGCATATCTAAAGAGACTCCAAGAGGACATCCTCTGAGAACAGAGAGCAATGTCCAGAATTCAGAAGCAGCAGGAATGCTGTGCTGTGCTGACTGGATCTTCTCTACTGCACTAATTCTCTGACCTACGTTGTCTCTGCTGTTGTTACTGCTGTGCTGCTCACATTTCTGTTTCTCGCTGAGGTTAATAATCTCTACACCTAAGATCTAAGAGGAATCAGGATACTTTTTTTTCAGTCCATTTGGCAGAGGATGCCTTAGCACTGCTGCTTTCCAAGCGGAGCACTGCAGCAAAATAATTCCGTGTGTACCAGTACTTTCACCTGTTTTCCCAGCATCACATCTCACATCTGTGGGGCAAGGCAGAAGGTAAAGTACAGTTTTGCAAAAAGTTTTACTAGCCTACGGTGTTAAATTTGAGAAGAAAAGCTCCACTCTTCATACTGACTACCTATAGATGATGGTAGCAGCCCCAGCAGCAATGGCTGGTGGCAGATGCTCTCCTTTAAGTGAGGTTCAGCTGGACTAAGCTGCAGAAGACTCACCTGGACGTTTCTGTTGAGGCTCAAGGCAGGCATGAACACACCCTCGACGTTTTCAAACGCTGGAGGCCCCTGCTGCTGCCCATTTATGTAAAAGGTCAGGCTGTGCTTGTTCAGATCCAGGAGAACACCAACAGTGGCACCTTTAGAAACTCCTCCTTCAGTCCTAATGTACAAAGGGACCAGAGGGATGGTGAAGGCAGAGTGCTC
Source organism: Ceyx melanurus (assembly GCA_024611195.1). Lineage (NCBI taxonomy): Eukaryota > Metazoa > Chordata > Aves > Coraciiformes > Alcedinidae > Ceyx > Ceyx melanurus. Next base: position 8,323 of record JANHGL010020223.1, read on the forward strand.
CACCACTGCTGCTCTCTCTAGGAGAAGGCAGACTTACTAAGCCAAGGGGGAGTGGAGCAGCATGGTGAAATTATCATCCCCGTGGCATTTGGCAAAGACTGATCCACACCTTTATCTGAAGCTTGTGTGTCACATTCATGGGAGATTAAAGGAAGGGGATCCTGAAGAAAAACTGAGCCCATCTCTCCTCCAACTGCAATCTAAGAACTGAAAATGGGGTCCAGAGCTAAGAGGTCCACTGAGATGATGACAGACAGAGAGGTGAGCAGGTCAGGTCACTACTGAGTGTACAGGACAGGAGTCCTGAACACATGGCTCCTCAGAGCATCCCTGCCATGGTGATGCACTGGAGGGAATGTGAAAGCAGAAAGCTGGGCTCCTAGGCGGTCATTTGCAATCATTATGCCTGCTAAGAGATCAAGAGACAGAATTCCAGTCTGAATACTCACCTTGGCATCCCCTAAGGGGAGCCAGCCCTGGTACAGCAGTGGGTTGGGGAGGAAGAGGTGGGAGGCAGCGGGTGTGGCAGGCAGTGCTGGTTAGGGATGTGCAGCTCCCTGACTGACAAGGTAGTCAGCAAGCAGGCAGGCACAGCTATTAATACCAGTGCTAATTGGTTGTGTCAGGAGCAGCTGCTGAGCTGCCACAGCATCAGAGCTTGCCAGGACACACTGAGGCAGCCATCACACGCTTGAGCAATTTGACGTTAATGCAGTTTGATTTGGGGGTTAGGCAAACCCAGCATTACTTGAAAGAGCACTGAGAAAAAAAAATCGACTAGATATGCAGATTGGCCACAGGCATCGCTGCTCTGCTAATATCATGGAGGCTCTGCAATGGATTTACAGCCTGACACAATTTGTTCAGGGTAAATCAGATTGCAAAGACTTTGCAGTAGGAAGGGAAGCAGCTGTCTTTTGTCCCACGCACTCCCCTGAGGCACACAACATTCGCAAGATTAATGCAATTTTAACATCAAATTTATCACAAAAGGTAGACAAAACAATAAAAAAAAGGGGGGGGGAGGTGCTGAGGAGAATCAAAATATGGTTAGGAAGAATGTAATGCAGGCGAAGACATTTTCATCATAACCACTAGGTGTCAGAAAGTAATTTCCTTTAAGCTAAATGTGGCACATGGCATTTCCTCTGAAGGTAAAGGGTGGCATAATAGCAGTGAATACTATTCTGATTTTTCCTTTTAAAGCTCTTCAAATCATAATCATATAGCTGAGAATCAAAAATTGACTCTGAGATGTGCTAGATTTGTTAGACTTCAAACTTAACCATTCTCAGTTTCCCTTTATTTGCTTTATTTGTTGTCCCATAATCATTAATAGGTATCTCTTTGAGCTATTCTCCAAAACCATACATTGTTTTCCCACAATATTTAAGATGGTTACCTATCGTCAGGATCTCAGTAGCTAGACTGTTTTTATTAAAAGCATTCAATCATAAAACTCATTATGAGACTGTGGGAAGCAACAGTACTATGATCTAAGGCCATTTAGAAATAGATTGGAGGGTTTTTTTCTCTGTTTAGGAACAGCCTTGATGGTAGGGCACCATGTTTTATATCCTGCAGTGTTTTAAAATAGATTTTATGACATCCTTTTAAATAACATTGATTCTCTTAGGGGAACAGAAACAACAACTTTGCCTTTTTGAGATGATCATGGTCTTCCCTATATGATAAGCTAATTTGCTTCTTGTGGGCTAATTAGCTGTGTGCTGCACAGTGACATTGAGTGACTTCTCTGCAGCCCCTGGGGACATCCTACCTGCAGAGGTGATAGATGCTGCCTGCAGAGCCCAGCTGAGTGCAGGACCCAGCTGAGGTTCCTCCAGGGGCCACAGGGGTGCTGAGGCAGAGCAGAGGGATGGGGATCTTCTCCCTTCCTTGCTGCCACAAGTCATGCAGAACTTCAGCAGGTAGACTGCCCCATTCCTTGGCCACCACCTCCTCAGTGAGCAACCAGCTCTTGGAAGACAAAACCAGGGCAAAGCCAAGCTGGGGCACTTTGCCATGCCACTACCAGGGAGGCTGGACTTCTGAGGCTGAACAGTTACTTTTCCAGAGCACCCCAAGATTTTCTTGGGGACAGTACTTTGAGCACTCCAGTGCTTTTTGGACTACTGTTATGGACACTCTGTTCAAAGGAGAGTTGGGAGAATCAGAGTTTAATGAGCAAACTTATGCAAAGCATTCCCTTACTCTTCTGTATAGAATTTAGATGGTATTACAGGATAATTTTTCCAATAAATGCCTTAAAAGAAGCCAGTTATCTCAAGGGCCTCAAACTGACTTCCTTTCTCCTGGTATACTTCTGTGGCAGCATGGAAAAAAAAGCTGCTGCTTTACCATAATGCATTTTAAAAAACCACTTAATGAAAGTCATGCCATTGCCCCCTAGTAGTCTCCAGGCCATGCAAAAGGAAGATACTACTGTGTTACAGTACTTCTTCAATAAATACTCAGCATTCTTTAAATGCTAATCCAGTTTTGAAGATATGTACCACTCTTTCATTCTTTCAAGTAAATCCCACTTCTCACACCCCTTTTCTCACAATCCTGCACATTTTATTTCTGTGTACAATGGTAAGTCCTGAGTGTGAAAGGGCTGTGCAGAAGCCTGGAAGTTCAGGTGCAAATAGGGGAATTTGGCTACCATGAAAAATGCCATTGCCTGTGGCAATGGAGGCTGTTATTCTAAGGTGCTTTCAGCTTGGACAATGGGTACAATAGGACTGCACAGATTGGTTTCAGGAATTAAGAATGGCAATAAGTTTCACTATTATTGAAAAATGAAGCTTAACAATTTATGAACACTTTATAATAAACCAAATAATTAGTTTAACTCTCCATTAACAGTATTTTAATAATGAGCTTTACACTAACTTAACAACTTTACCATGTCTATTGTCAGTTCAATCAGTATTTTTTCAATTATAACATTTTTTGTGTGATGAAAGCCTGGCCTTGAAATCTCTGAAGTCAGTGAAGAGACTCTCCTGATCACAGGAGCCTTTAAGACTACACTCCAGACCCTATAAGTTTTGACTTTCTACTGTCTTTCAGTATAAAACATCCCAGTGTGATTTATTCCTTTCCATAACCATGTAGTGGCTGGAGTATCACCTATACCACCAGGCATTCCTGCCCTTCAGAGCTTTGCCAAGGGATGGACCTCTTGCAGTGAAGGCCAGTGCTTCTTACCAATGGGCATACGACATCTCTGCTATGAAATTATCATTTCCAGGAACCATAAAGTTGAAAGGTACCTCACAAAGCCATACTCCTGCTCTGAAGTGTTTTCTTAGCCAGTTTGCTCAACCTATTCTCAAAGGTTCCCTCTGGTTTTGATAGCATTACAGTCTTCTGTTCATGCCTCTTCTAGCATTACAGAGATCACGCTAATTTATAATTAATATAATGCTAATATAGAATTAATTTAATAATTAATAAAGTCCAAGTTTTCATGCTATGAGTGAAAAGAACAGGAAAATATTCTAAACATGACAGGTCCCATGAATAGGTCTTCCAAGCTCCACTTCAGATTATTGTTGAAGCTAGTCATTTATTTGTTGCCCTAATTTATTATAATTAATATTAGGATGCATGAAATGATTAATAAGATGTAACCTCCATCACAATAATATCTGAGAGGCTAAAAGCTGATGATAAATTTCCTTTGGACTGTGATGTTGTGCTGTCATGCACTTGTCTCCAATGGGGAAAAAACATCTAGGCAGCAATAACTGTTTCCACAAGACTATTACATCTAATGAGTTAAAAAACTGACCTACTTGGCTGTCACAGTTAAAACTACAATGCTTAGACCTAATTTCATTGAAGCGCATGTGATTTCATAAGACTACGTGCCCTTTATGAACATATTTCACTGGAACAGATAGATAAACCATGGCTCTATCCATGCCTGGGATGTCCCTGCAAAGCCTTTGTGTTTTAACTAGCAAACACTGAGAAACTATCATCAACAGAAAGCACTTTGTTCTCCCAATCAATCGGGGTGATTGGAAATCTAAAGTGTTTCCATTGTGCTTTCCAGAAAACAAGCTTTTGCTCATCTCGTGTGCTGTTTGCTGGGAGGAGCATGCAGAGGACCAAATCCATAAAATAGGTTTCTGGGACAGTAGTGCACAGAATGGTTGCTAGCTTTTTTCCAGAAAACATAAGCTGTTCCACAGAGCATTAAAATTAATACAGCTTAACATTACTTCTGCCCTAAATCGAATCAAGATGTTAAAGGGATAAAGAACTTCTCAACCTTTATTTATTATACTGATGTTATTTTGCTCTGTATTGTCTTAGAACATGACAGGTCTTTGGAGCCATGCAAAATATTCCAATTGCTTTCATATAGCTTTTGGTTCAGCTACAAGGTTCTTCCACCTGTCTGTAATGAACTGCAAATTGAAACCATGCTTCAGGCAAAAAATCCCAGAAATTGCAGTATTCTTACTTAAAACACAAGTATGCTTTAGAGCATGAATCACTTTTCTACAGGAGATATTACATCCAGCTTTAATATACAGAGCATGTTGGCATGAACTTCTCTCTTTAAGAAGATACCTCTATTTGAGAATTTTCAAAATCACTGCAAGCCTTTTTATTTTTTAATCATTTGGTATAACAGAAACAACACCAGTAAGTGTGGACGACCTGCTGGGACAGTCAGCAGAAAACTGAACTAAAACTGATTCCCACTCTGCAGCAGGCCAGCTACGTATCCTTGGCCAGTCCAGTCCATCTGCACATCACTCCCATTGTGATAGAGCAGGCATGCAAATGCATTTTCCAAAATAAACCAGAGCTGTAGGATCCCAAATCGTGCTTTTCAGTGGAGATCCTCTCAAAAGTCTCACTCCCTGTAGCACCCAGCTGACCTTGGGCTAAAGCTGACCCTCTCATGGGACACTGAGACAGAGCAGTGCAGTTCTGCTCTGGTGATACCCCAGGGAGCTCAAAGACCATGTCTCCTCTACACAGACCAGCACCATGACAAGAAAGCAGAGCCAGCACTGGGCAGAGGAATCTATCACGAGCACTGAAAGCCATGCAGCTGTCAGCACAGCACTGGATCTATGCTGATACACGTTGTCCTTGTGTGATCTGTCCCTGGAGGTAGCTTCAGGTAGAACAAGTCTCCCACCACTGCTACAGAGAGCACATGGAGCCTCTAAGCAGTGGGAGAGAGGTTTGGTAATGATGGCTCAGGGGCATTCAGAAATCCTCCTTTGTCTGTGTTGTACCAGTGAGACACTTCTCAAAGCTCTTCAGTATAATGGCTCAGTTGAAGCTGCCACTTCACTTAGTCCTCACTGCCAAACAGTCCCTTGTGTCCAGATCATCCCCTGTGTGACCTACAGCATTACTTCTAATCAGCTTTTAAGGCTGTCAATAAACACCTGCACTTTGCACAAGCCATCACCAGTGTTTTGCCCAATTATTGTGCAACCCTGCAGACAAGATTCCTCCTAAGGAAGATAATCAACCACCCTTCTCCCTGAACTCCTCCAGCTATCAGAGAGAAATCCTGCATCTCAGTGACCTGCACTCCTGTGTGCTGACACCACGGATGGGATGTGCAATAACAAGCTTGAATCACAGAAGAGGGGATTTAGGTGAGATCTCAGGGAAAAACTGCACGATAGGATGGTGAGGATAACGAACACCAACACAGACTGCTGAGGTGCAATGCTGTCACTAGTGATTGTTCAGAAGGAATCAAATAACTGTGTTTAGCAGGGAGATGGACTAGAGGGGTTGCTGAGAGCCCTCCCTGTGCTTCAAAGCAGAAAAACCAATCAGCTTGTGAGTGGCACTTACCTATTGGTGTGAGAGTTGCAGTGCATGAACCAGCTGCGGTTGTTGTCAACATACATGGCCCATGCTTTGTCATCCTTGCCTAGCATCATGTCCTTGACAACGTTGATCCTGGCAATGCCAAAGGCTGGGTCAGGATGGTTGTCGTACCGGTCCACGTGCAGCTCCCAGTAGTGCACACCCTTGGAGAAGGCTGCTGTCCCGAGAACAACCCGGTCATCGTAGCTGTTGCAAGTGGCAGTTTGGTTGTCATTCGACAGCACAATGTCCCTGTGAGCTGAGGAGGGGTCAAAGGTGAACCATGCCACTGTGGAAAGGGAAAAGCAAATTATTATGGCAGATTATGGCAGAAACGATTATGGATTATTATGGATTATGGCAGAAATTATTATGGATGATGGCAGAAAGTGATGTGTTCGTGTCATATGCTCTGATTCAATTAGGAGAATGAGATTCTGTCTTTACTAAAGACCCCACTGCACTTCCAGGTAATATAGCCAATCTTTCCTTGTTACTGTGGGCAGCTACAGAAGATTGCTTTGATTCAGTGCCCTGCTGTTTTTCAGCTCAGAAGTGCCTTATATTACCTCTATTAGCTGTGCTGAGTGTGAGCTGCTAAGGGCAGTGACTTTCTGTTTTCACACAGTTACAAGAAAGAAACTGAGGAGACAAAGGCTTCTCTATGGTATGGAAACTGCTCATGTAGGTGAACTGGTTCAGGATCACCTTCTCTGGAAATGCACTGTGTCTGTGCTGGTTCAGACTGACTTCACTAATTTATCAAAGGGGAGAGGGGGAAAGCAACAGAAAAAGCTCTTAAAGTATAAATATTTTATACTGGCCTATTTTGCCAACACAGCATAAAAGTGGAAGTGATAATAGCATGCACTTCTTGATTCATTATAATATTATTAGCAAAGCTAAACTTCTTGTAATGCCCATATGGATGTCAAGTATAATTACAGAGGAACAATAATGAATTCCCATGTCTGTATCACCAAATATTGCTGTGAAATTGAAGCAGTAGTAAAAAAGGCAAATTCCAAAGATATATGGGGAAGTGGAGACACAGTGGCACAAAAATATCCCGTGTGTTTCATAACTGCTTCTGCATGCTAAAACAAACAGGGATCTTTCTTATTTGAAAGACTTCTACAGCCAAGCAAAATGGCATGATTTGCAAGCAGAAGTGTTACTGATAATGGAAAATCCCCCAAAGTGCTAGGATGATTTCTCACTCCCTGTGCACACTCAGTTTCTGTCCTCTCTGCTCACATCCAAAATCTCCATGGCAGTAAGTACCAAAGATATTAGTGGGTATAAAGGAATGCAGATGTCCTGCCACTGAGATCTGCACCTTTACACTTAGAAACTGCAAAAACCCAACTCACCATCTGATGTCTGTAAAATAACTGTCTTGCTGTAAGGACCAACTCCTGATGAGTTGAAAGCTTTGACTCTTGCATTATAGGTACTGTTGAAATGAAGGCCATCAATGGTGCAGAGAGTCTCCTTGCCAACATATACTTCCTAAACATTCAAAGAAAATAAAAAAGAGGGGAGGAAGGACATAGTTTATCTGGTTTAACTGTTTCTCTGTGCCTTCTGATCAAATGTTAAGACTTCTAAATATAATCCACAAGTGAACAGCTTCTCATTGCTTCCCAGGATGTAGAAGTTATGCTGTTACAACATGGACAGCCACAGCACACAGCCAAGTGGAGGTATTAAAGATGGCTAGCAGTGGAAACACTAAGGTGAAAATGAAACTTGAAGGGTACAACAATCAAGGGCAACAAAGAAAGCTCTTAATTTTTATCCTCTTTTCCTAAGCATCTACTCCAAAACATTATTTTGGATAGTAGTCTCAGTGTCTGACCCACCGTGGCCATTCATATATTTATGAAGGGATAGAAAAAGAGGCTGTGGAAGAAGAAAAAAGGAAAACCAAGCAAGAACAGTTCTGTTCTGTTGGAAGGATTGTCTTATGCCTGTGTTAAAACATCATTTTGAAATCGGAGAACATGGAGCCAGATGAAGCTTTTGATCTCCTAAAGGTTAGGATCACATGCATCACGTGATGAAACAGCAACTAGACAATAGAGATGTCATAAAAGTCTGCAAATATTTATTAAACAGCAAGCACTTGTATGATGTGAAATATTTCAGGAGGAGGAATATCTAGGCAGACTAATGAGGAGGACCAGTCACATTATACAGTCTATGATGAACTGAAAGAAGTCTAGAAACCTCATGTTTGTTGGAAAACTGAGCAGAAAGTGACAGAAAAGGATAAAAATCCTGTCTTGGCAGCAGATTGAAAACCACAATTCCTTTCCACCTCCAATTTCTCCAATTCTGTGAATTCCATAGAATTGTGGTAGCAAAGAAGAGCTAAGCAGACCACTGAGGCCACAGTTCACTTAAGACACTGAAGTATATGCCTGAGAGTAGTCCTGCTGCTTAAGGCTCTTTGATATGAACCTAAAGTGAATTAAATATGTGATGGATAAGAAAGCGATTACTAAAGTTTACAGCAGGCCATATGTTTGTCCAATTTGCTACCATGGCAGCCACCACTTACAAAATCTCTTAGGTCGTAAGTTAGCTGATGGCCTTTCAGGGAGATAAAGAAGACTTTTAATAGAATAGCTTAGTTATCTCCATATTATAACATAAACTATCTGTGCAAAAAGTTGTATTTATAGGACAACTCATCTTTTCTAATCCACTTCGTATTTTACCACTGTTCACTGCTTGAGTTTATTCAAATCGATGCTCTCTGATACAATGGGAGACAAAAAACATTTTTTAATCCACCCATCAAATACTGATAAAGTACAGTCAGTGTCAGTGCTTTCAGATAAATAATCCTTCATGAAAGGGGTCAGCAAATTCTTACTGAAATGGCATTGCTGAGAAGCCTGCAGCTTATCTTTCAATGGGTAAAACTGAGGATGTTTTGACCACAGCAAGCAGTGTGTTCCCCTGAGAAGTTGTCACCCTAGATTTCTAAGGATTGAGATGGTTTTGTATCATTTTCAATCCAAAATCTTAACATGGCAGTGCTGGCAGTCCTGAAAGCTGTATCAGTGGCACAGACACCCCTCCCTAAATGGGCTTGGATATGCACCACCCTGAAATCTTGTTTATTCACAAGTTTTTATTTAGATGTGAAAAGCACTTGGTTTATCCAAGACACTTTGTTCCTATCTCTTCATTCATCACACACAGATAACACTCTTACCTACCAGTGCTAACTGTACTGGCAGCTCCCAGCAGCCATTCACAGAGGTACCTTCCCATGCTTTCAGCAGATGATGCCAGACTCTTCACACCCATGTGAAATGATACTTGGAACAAAGAACTGAGGAGATCTTCCAGAAGCACCTCTTTAAAATGCCCTGCCAACATTGCCATCTCTTCTAATGAGGGGGACCCAAATCAGGTGCCTTTGTTGGCTATCAATGTAGGATTTTTGCACAGGGAGGCAATTCCTTTGGTAAAGCCATGCCAGGCCTTTTTCAGCTTGAGAAACCTTTAGGTTTCCAGTGAGAAGCCAGTTTGCAGCTCCTGAAGAAAAAGCATCACGTTTTGGGCAAAATTTGCCATTTGTGAACAACTGTACTCCACAGTGATTGCCAGATGCCTTCAAAGCACTAGGCTCTGGTGGGCCAAAAACACTGGGTCAACCTGGCCCTGGAGCAACAGGAGCATGAAGCTTGCCACAGCTTCCAGCAGGACATGTCTGGCAGAAAATTGAATTATTTCTATGTTACCAGGATATGTCAAGAAGGGATGGGAGCCTATAAGTACCCTGCTCCTGCAGCCAGGAGCAAGCAGTTGTGTTATCACCCTGAGGGTCTGGACAGACTGCACTGGGGTTACCTTCCCATACTTACCAACCCTGTTGCAGCACGTCTGCAGAAAACTTCCACCAGCCTGGTCTCATCCACTCCCAGAAAAAAAAAGATTTAGAAACCCTGTATTTTTATGCAGGATCCCACTTTCACTCAGAAAAACAGGAAAGTTTGAGTTGACTTTCTGGACTAAGAATCTCAGCTGTTGAAATGGGGTGCTTTGAACAGATGAGATCTGTGTGAGAGTAGAGGGTTCACAGAAAGTAGAATGAAGCACTTTGAGCTCCTGTAGGCTAGTATGGGATTCTCTGCTTTGGAACCATCTGGGGGGACCTCAAGGCCTCTTTTCCAGAGCCCTGAGAATAACAGCAACCAAAGTTCCTACCCAAACTGGGAGATCTGAGAAACATCACCTGGACTGCCTTCTACATCCACACAATGGAAGGAGGGATGTTTTGACAACCTGTGTCTTCCCTGTGCACTTTTCCCCACACTCAGACAGACACAAATCCATATTGTGAGGAAACTCACATACAAAGAAACACAAATAAACGCTGAATGAAATTCTCACTCGGAATTGGCCACCATCTCCATCATCAAGCTCCAAGATATAACCCTCCACTGGGTTGTGGCTCAAAGGTGGCATCCTCCAGGCCAATGTCACACTGTTGTTTCTGGTGCAACACTTCTCCAGCTGCAGTAATGGGACGGGTGGCACTGTAACAGGAACTGAACACAGATTAGTGTAACTCTGCCCTGCCCCATCAGGCTGTGCTGTGAGCAGCATGGTGACTGCTCACCTCCCTCCCCTTGCAGGGGACTCAGTATTGGTTAGGAAAAGGGTCCTTTCCCTTCCTTGAGAAAAAAAGGCAGTAAAAATTATATAACAAAATGTTGTTACTTGGTTAGACAAATTGTTTGGCTGAAATATGTAAACAGAAAACTATCTGCATGTGCTTCTGGTGACTCCTAAGAATTGCAGCCTGAGGACCTCATATCTGGTTTCCTTCCCAGGGGTCAGTGGCTGAAAGAGCTTTTTCTCATGCTAGAGCACTTTCCCCTGCTGTCCCCCAAAGCAGAGAGGGAGCTGAAATGGGAGGGGGTGTCTCAGGCCAAGAAGCATCCTGGGAGATGTAGTGTTGTGAGGAAGCTTAGCTCATTAGTGAAGAATTGGGTTATTAACCAGCAGAGCAGCTGCTCCTCTCTGCGTGGCAGCAGGATAGAGCCTGACCTCCGCCAACAGCAAGAAAACAATTCTTCACAACAGGGATTATTTGAAAATCTAATCTAGTGCACGACCACCCCCATCCCCCCATTTTATCAAAACTACCTTGGATATGTTATCTTTATGGCAGCCATACTTAAAAGAAACTGTTGAAGAAAATGGTTTCATTTGCAATTTTTATCTAAATTCCTTGGTTCGGGTAGCAAAAGGAAATTCTGCATCCAGGAGACTGTGGCTTTCTCCTCTCAGAAAAGGCAGGTGTGAAGTTATCTAGCAACATGCCTTTTTAGTGACTTGCTCAGGAGAAACACCAAGAGCTGTTGACCAGACCAGAACCTTAAAAATAAAAATAAACAGAGTAAAACATGCAGCCATGCCTCTGTGGGAAAGAGGCCTCCACCACACTGTCTCTGCTAAACACAACTACATTCTCACCACTCACTCCTGGCTGGAAATTAAGTGAAAATTCTGAAGAGATCTGGCACGTATCTTGCACACTGTTGAAACCTTACAGGTTAAGTGGGATGTAAGTGATTCACAGACCCTGCCTGGTTTTCTGCCCAAGGCTGAATTTCAGTGCTGGGGATCATTTCTGCAGAGCCCAACCATGTCTTACAAGGAGCTGAGTGCTCCGAGCATTCATTGACTTACTTCTTAACAATATCAGTTTGCTCTCCTTTCATCTACTCTGCTTGAGCCTCTAGTTTATTTTTCTCCCTCTGTCTGCATGAGAGCTAAGCCCTTGAGCTGTTCCTTTCATCCTATTTTACCTCTCTGGATAAAAGAGGGCTGTTCATGGGTTGTGTAGCAAGCAGTCTGTGGGAAAATGGATGCTGCTTGGGCTTCACTCCTGCTTTGGAAGTGACATGAAAATCAACACCACACTTGTGATAAACAGTGTAGACTCTTCCGTGGCTTTCTGCTGGAATTATCCATCACCAGAGTGAATGTGGATGGTTGGTAGCCCGGAAGAATGACTCTGGTCTGAAACAAAAGAGCTTTATAAATTATCTCTTGAAGGTTTTCCTGTGAAAAGAGGAAAAAACTGCTTTGTTCCTATTCCTTGATATTTAAGGATGATTCAGAGGGTGTGATAAATAAAAACCTGCTTGTTTTTTTCACGTGGAAAGGACAGACTTTTCTCTAGGAGACACTGTATCTGGAGAAGTAACAGGAATGTGACATTACAAGGGTCAGAAATCTGCAAATGAGGAATACAGAGGTGAGGGGATTTTTCCATTGAATCATTTCAAGTTAGGGGTTTATCTGTATTTACAGTGTTTTATGAGCCTGGGAGACAACAGGGCTGTATATCATCCACACACATGCCTCTATAGCTAACCAGTTAACCCTCTCAGGAGGGATTCACTGGGTCCTCCCCACTTCTGAGACTCCCACCTGCCAAAACTGGATGAAAACCTCATTCCTGAAGTTTATGAAGTGCAAAATAAATACCACCACTTCACCTCTGAATAAGACACTAACATCTCCACCTCACTGCGAAACTCTTCTAGGAACACTGACAAGAGACTGCTCACATAATGCTCAACACTGCAAAAGAAATTTTTTTTGGAGTATTTTATGAGTCCCTTTCAATTATGGAAATAGGAATGCTGTCTACTATTAGAATATGTTAATTACCATTATTCTCACTCACCAGGGGCAGTTCCCACTTACTGGGGCAGTACATGTTTTGGCTCTATGTGTGAGAATGACACATGCTGTGTGTTTCTTTACTGTGTCACTGGACATTTACATTTTTGTGAGCAATTTTTATCAACCTCCTACTACCTCTGGGCCAGCCTGTGGCCTCAACTGCACAACCTATGGTAGCTGAAGGAGAGGTAAGAAGCTTCCACCAGGCAGCTTGATGAAACTCACTGTGCCTGCCCTCCTGCCTCCTCCCCTGCATGCAGATGGACAGAGATTCACTTAGATCTCCCTCCAGGAGGAGAAAAGGTGAACACTGTTGTTAAAGTGCAAAGCAAATTGAATAATCGGGACACTGGGATATATTCCATGGTGAACAGCAATGGGATGGGACTAGGAAAAGAAAAAAATAGGCTCAGTGTCAGGAAAAAAAAGACTCGGATGTTAAATTACAGTGCTGTCCCACTTCTTGTTCAGGTCCTCTGGAGAGTTTTTTGAAGGAAAGATGAAAAATATAAACGGAGACATGATACTGCATTGGCACAGCAAGACCTATTAAGAAGTCTGGATGATGTCCTGCTATTTTAAAAGTGTTTCATGAAGGTCACACTTAGCTAAAAAATGTGATACAGATGTCTTATGTCAACTCAGCAGTATAAAAAACATATGGTTCAATGAATCTCACAGTCAGTCTCTTCTCAGGATGGAGTAAGGCTGCTCTAAGATGTTATTACTTGTCCTTTGACAAGAGAGTTGTGCAGTGATGCCCTCCACTTTCTCTGATTAATTTTTTAAAGGACTAAATGGAGTCAAAGAACAGGACCTTCAGAAACATGAAAACTTCACCCTCCTTCAAAACTAGAGTATGGCCCTACAAGAGCCTGTGTCACTGCTGTGGCAAGGGCCCTGTTTTTATCAAGTTTTATCAAGAGGGAAGGACAGATCACAGCCAAAGTCCTGGGTTCATGATGCAGAGCAGCCAGAATCAAGCAGAAAGCCTACAATGAAACAATTAATTACTTCTTCATTATTGGGGCTGTGCAACTCATGGTTGGAGAAGCAGAGAAGATCCTCAACAGGAAGAATCTTCATGGACTGGTTAGCAGAAGAGGAAAGGAGAAGGGGCATATGAATATTCAGAGGTGGTACCGTAGAGTAGAGAGTAAATTTTTTTCTAATTTTGTACTTCGTCTCCATTTTACAACAAACCAACTGCATGACAGTTCCAGCTGTTGGAAGAAAAATCTAAAACACATATCTGCCTGTGCCCAGAGGTTGACCTGAGGAAATGGGATGTGTACATCAAGCCAGTCTTCACAGAGGACAGGAATTTTGTGCCAAGGCACTCAGAAAAAAAGTAATAGAGATAAGAAAATATGGACAGAGGAAAAAAAAACAGTTACTAGAGTTGTGTGTGCTTCTCAACAGGTCAGCTAGCCTGGGGAGCACAGGAGTCTTGCCAAAGGGCTATCAGTGAGAGCCTTTGGCCAGCATGACTGCTTAAGCATTGCTGCTGCACATTTCTGCACATTTAATTTGTTACCTAATTGCTTTTGTTTTCTCTAAAAAAAACAACCACCCTCTGATCTTTATTTTTTGAGATATGCTTCAGAAATGGGCTGACAGTGTCCACCAGTAATGTACATGAACAAGTCATCAAAGCAAATGTAATGTGATTTGTTCTCATTTTCATTCTTCTTTGTCCAACAGAGTGAATCAATGTTTGCTTACAAGCATGCTTTCACTCTAAATGACCCATGCAAGCTCACTGAGGTTGAATGAGGCCAGAGTTTGAAAAAAAAAAATAGAAATTCAGCCATGCAGTAAAGCACCAATAACAATAGTACAGACCTTACATTGCAATGCTTTTGGAACAAAACAACTTGCAGCTGGAAAAGGCACCTCTGGCCCTGTTCTCAGAGGTTTACCCAAAATCCCTCTACAGATGGTCTCTGATGTCTTCAGTGTATCTGCTTGTGAGATCAACCAGTAGAGTGACCCAGTCCCCTCAACACCAGCATTTGTCAAATATTGATGACTTACTTAGTGCCCTGAGGGAGGTGGGATTGGAGAAAGAGGAGCAGATGTGAAGAGACACATAGATTATAATTTGTGAAATTGGAGGCTCAGAAACATACAAGTTCTGATGGTGATAAATAGCAAAACACTGCCTTGCAACACCAGCTTCTTCTCACAGTCATCTAGGTGATGTTCCTAGTAAGTCTGAATTCTTCCTGCTGAACTGCTGAGTTGCTTATTCTGAGGTACCTATATTTCTAGATCCAAATCCACTCTGCACAAAGAGATAATGCAGAGCTGGTTGAGGTCACAGAGGCAAAATATTAGAAAAAAAAATCATTCCAGGGTGTCAGACTGAGCAGTTGAAATGGAAATAGATTTGCTGTCATAAACTGAAAAATATAAATACACCTCTATATATTAAACAATCCTCAAGACCTATGAATATTAGCCTGGGACCAGTTGATGGCTTGTTCTGCTTAGGGACACAGAGGTGTGAGGGGGAACAATGTCATCCTTTAGCACCTTCAGTCTTGTAAGTCTTCAAGTCTTACAAGACCTAAAGTCTTGTTAAGTCTTCAAGCTTAAAGCCAGATGAGAGTCCAAAAGCCAAATACCTAAGCTGCTCTAACCTAAAGTGACCTGTGGTTAATCAGCAGTCTAAGTGGATAGTTTAACTACTATGTGTTGGGAAGGAGAGTGAGGGAAGGTTTGCATTAAATATATTTATCAATGACCAGCATTAAATAGAAACTGATTTAATAAGACAAGTGCAGACAGTATTCTGATAAGTTTTATCAGTTATATTCTTTCTTTCTGTCTTCACTCTGCTTCCCTGTCTGTCAACATTTCAAGGAGCAGTTCACAGGTGCTTTCTGAGGAATAACACAACCTTTTTATGCCAAGATGCAAACCATTCTTGAGGGGCAAACTTTTGCCTTTAAATGTTTGCCCATTGTTCCTCCACATATTTCTCTGACGGATTAGCCACACTAATTACTTTGTCTTGGGTCTCTTAGGTTCAGCATTGGGCCCAGAGAAAATAGAGAAACTGAATAGAAAATGTTATGCTTGTTTGGAGTAAAAAAAAAAAAAGCACATCCAACATCACAACATGATTGTCCTTAACTCGTTCACTGACTTCTGGCAGCCTCTGTGCTGTCACCCACATGTAGAATTAAGGCTTGAATCACCACTGAGGGAAGCTAATGGCATCATTCCCAGGGACCACAATGGCCTTCAAAGCTAGCTGCTCTATGGATCTGTCTAATTCTGATTCAGTTCTCATCCTGCTCCATATAAACCAAGCTCATTACAAGAATGTGATGTTAAATTTTTCTTTTTTTCTTTTTTTCTTTTTTTTTTTTGCCAATGGCATCAACTCATCAGCTTCAGCTTTTAATTTATTTTTTTTTTAACCTCCTTTCACTTTAGTGTGTCCCTCAGAATCATTCAGATACCTGGAATATCCATGCAGCTACTTTCCCCTTGTGAATCTCTGCTTTACAAGTTTTTTTTAAGCTGGCCACCATTCACAGTCCAGTCCAGATATCAGTCAAAGGGTGGGAGTTTTTTCCCCTATTCAAGCATATGTGTGCATGGAGGGAATATTTATTTACTGCTTCATCTGCTCCTGACAAGATAGGAGTAACTGGTATTTTAAATTAATCATGTTAAATCTAGGAAGGCTCTAAAATGGCATAAACTTTCATGCAGCTAATGTCTTTTTTATCTTCAAAGTTGTTAAAATTTATCTTTTTGAATCTTTAATTTTACCTGGTATCTCTGTCTGACCTTGTTCAGATCACTGCATATGACCTGAGCACACCTTTCTAGGAAACACTCAGTAATATGAATTTGCTTG
>JANHGL010020223.1:24803-40400 GCA_024611195.1 Ceyx melanurus
TATATATATTGAATTGAATATCCATCAATCTCAAGACATTCCTCTTTCCTCCCTCTGTGCCTCTGGACTTCCCAACACTGTTTCAAAACATACACAAAACCTGGAAAAAAAAAATAAAATCATAAAAGCTCACCCCTACATTTCATCTGAATAAAATCCAGCTGGTGAATTGACTGCAGCAAGGGTTCACTATCCAGAGTCAAGTCAAACTCAGCAGACACTTTTGGCTCCAAGGCTCCTTTGACCCACTGTTCCTGAGATACCTGGACACGCTTGATTAAAGCATCCGAAATCTGAAAGAGAGCATCAGGCTTATCATGGATGGCAGATGCATACAGGAAAAGGGACAGAATGCCTGTGAGATACAGCACAAAGAAAGCAGGAATATAATGGCACAACAGCTGAGACTGGATCTGTTTGGTTTGGGAGTGAGGATCATTTACCACATGAGGTCCTTTCATCTCATCTTTTCAAAACAAACCTCCTCTTAGGGTAAGAAAGTCAAAAACACATTTTAAAAGCCTGTTTATATTATGTTGTCTCATGCCTATGAATGCCACATACACTTCTGCACTCTGTTCTCTGATCTGCACATACTAGTTTTGCTCTCCTGTCTAAAAAGCAGTTGCACAAAGAAGGGCTTAAATGTTATACATTCAGCAGGGATGATTCAGCTGAAAGGAATAAAATGATCAAATGGGAAGGAAGGCACATATCTGTCACAGTGAGGGTGAGAAGTTGTCAGGTAGATTTTCAAATAATATGATGGATTTTCTACCATTGCTGCCATTTGGGTATCTGCAGTCCCTCTCCGTTTGCTTCCTCTAAGTTACAAGGTGCAGAGTTTTCTTCTGGATAGGTCAGAGAGAGTTTTTCTTTCTTGCAGGAGTTCAGATACCTTTCCTCATTAGTGCTACTGGATGATGCTCCTGCCTGAGCCCCTGCATCAACAGCTCCTAATCAATCTGTGCAGTAAGTGGAGGAGCATCTCACAGCCTTCCTAAAGCCTTGGAGTCACTCACTGGGATTCTGGATCCCTTGGCTGTGTTTCAGCAACCTGGCTGCAGGAGTAGTTGCTCTAAGTAATGCAGCATCTCAGTGTTTGCTGGTTGCCTTGAAAGCATCATTAGATAAACCAGGAAAAGGTAAAACCAAAATTATTTTCTTATAGAAGGCAACTGCAAAGAATGAAGCCACACAGGTTAAATGTAAAGTTAGTTTAAATGAAAACAAAACATGGAGCTATCTAGCATGTAGGTAAGACCTAAAGGTTTCATTTGTCCTGCAGTATCCAACTGGCAGCCTGCTAAAATCTGTGTAGTCTTGGGATTAACGTACACCTCACATTCCCCACTCATACACACCTCACAATCCACCACTGAGACCAGAGGTGACTGTAACAATCAATCTGGAGTGCTAATAGGTCTAAACTGGTTAATTCTCATCTTGGTTTTTAGGAATGTTGTGACCCCCCCTGACATTCATGTGTGCAGGGTGCCCTGTTGCTGTCAGCCATGTACAGATCACGTTGCTTGATGTGCTTTTCTTAGGCAATTAATAAACAATAATTAACAGCTAATAGTGAAAAGTAAAATAAATAATAAAAAATCTAGAATTAATTAGACAAAATAATGAATTGGATAATAAAACTGTTGTGCTTTATCTCATCAACAGACATTTTCACTGCTTGCAGCTAATAAACAATATCCTGCAAATGAAGGCAATTGTTGTTTAGACCATGTCTTGCTGGATTATCCAGATACAAGAAGTTTTGTTTCCCTATGAGATGCAACAACCCTAGTGAAGCAAAGCTACCTGTAAGCCCTTAAGGCCAGATTTCATCACAGAGATGTTGAAAGGACTCTCACATATTAAAGAGCAATGCAAAAGGGAGAAGCAAGGAGGGGAGAAGTATTACTCTGCTGACTCACAGGCCTTTCCAAATTGATCAGAGAGCTCTGTGAGACCCTGTGTTAGGTTTCTTGGAGGAGAATAAAATAACATTCTGCAGCAAGTGATCATTAATGGCATAGCATCTTTCTTTTTTGCCCAGAAGGAAGAGCTGGCAAGAGGAAAGATGCCAGTAGTCAGGGAACTGTGACTGCTAACTCCATGCCTTGGTCAGAGCGTGGCTGTTCAAAGCCATCCCTTCCCTGGGACATGGCAGTCACCAGCCTATCTGAGCTTTTACACAGTACTAACAGGAGTTGATGTGAACCTAATTAGCAAAGCTGTCCATTTTTAGATTTGATTTTAACATCAGAAAGAAAAAAATACCTGTAAAAACCCAGAGGGATCATTTTCTTTGATAACTTCTAGGCAATACTCCATAAGCCCAGTTGACTGGCGTAGCTTCAGTGTACAGTGATTTATTTGGTCCCAAACAACCTGGAAAACAAGCATAGTACAGTTCTGATGACTGCCTCAGCATACAGTGAGTTCTGTAAGATTATTTCAAAAGAGACAAGGAATTGAAGAATGTGTTAAAGCTATGCTTAATTTAGCTGCCATATGGCTATTGCTGTATCTCCATCAGCTGCACTCACTTGCTGTACTGTAAATACCAATAATTAGCTTGGCAAAATGTTGTGCACGGGGAATCTCAATTTTCAGAGCAGATTAATTGCTCAAAGATCAGCTTTGCTCAGGGCAGAAAGAGCACAGAGCATGTTTTTACACTTCGAGTATTCACGTTTACAATCACACTTCCACCAAAATCTGAGCTCTTAACAAACCCTTCCCTTACAAGGGAAATACTAAAGAGGGTAACTGCAGGAGTGGTTGCTTTCAGACCGTGCTCTTACCATTCTCTTCACAGCTCACCATTGATCCTGCTCTGCTGGGATTAAGAAAAAAAAAAAGCTGCATCTCATTTTTTCCAGATTTTAGACTTGATTCCAGTGCCACATGGCTGTAGATGAGTCCTAATGGCACCGTGTTCAATTATACACCTCCTGAGGTACAAGAGCCTAACAGGAATAAACTGCAGGAGCTAATTCTGTCCTGTTAGTACTATGTTCTAAACATTGGTTTCTTAAATTCTGATTTCAGGTGGGTTTTCTTAATTGCTTACCATGTTAGATATTTCACTCCAATTTTCCCTTCTGTCTTAGATACCATTGATGTTATTGGCATATTAATACCTTAAAATCACATATGCAGCTCATCATTTCAATAAATATGTCTATTTAAACATCTTTTGACTGACACTTTGTTCAACTACTTATAGTTTTCTTCTCCCCACCCCCCTTTGCTACACTTCCTTAGTATCTTTCAAGTGGCACATGGATCTCTGGAGGTGTCTTGCCTGAATTTCAAACATTTGGACACCAAAATCTCAATATTTTACTTGGGCAGAAGGTCCCAGAATCCAAATCACACACAGGTTTTACTGGCAAGCACCTCTCAAGAGGTAGTACTAAATCAAACAAAGAGAAAAACTGCTGAAGCAGATGCCTCATTTTAAGTAAGTACAGTTCTGTACTTACTGAAGCTGCTGAAATGGAACCTGCTAAAGCACTTTAGGGTTTGGTCACTAGGAGTTTTCATGGTGTGAAGGGCTGTGGACTGGACAAAAAGCATAGCAACAGCAGGTAGCAGCAGCTGTGTTCAGCTGCTGAGAGTTGTGCTCACCTTCAGCTTGTGCTCACGTTCTTTGGTCACCTTTGTGAGCAGTTTTGCCTTCTGTCGTGTTAATGCATCAACCAGGGCATCACACTGAGCAACAAGACAGGCCTCATAATCCAACCCGTTCTCCTAGAAGAAGCAGGCAGTCATAAAAGAAAGCATTTTTTATACTTAAGCTATTGCTCATTCTTACGTGTTTTTATATTCAGGAGTTTTCCTTTCAAGACCTCAGATTTTCTGTTTTCTTTCTGATTTCACTACAGCTGCACCAATAATAGCTGCTTGCTCTAAAATGAAACAGTAAGGTGCTGTGCAACAAATGAGCTTATTTAAACCCTTGATTCACTGCCACTTTCTGAACAACAGATACAGCACAAAATAACGTAGAAGGCAAATGTAATGTGCACTGATCATACCTAAACATAAGAGGATTCTGCCCCATTCTAATTGTCCCCTATACTATAAATGGGGAACGAACTGTGCTACCACAGAACCCCATGCAGCTGTAGAAATCTGAGTAGATGGTTCCACAAGGTCCTGAGCTGCCCCTCCTCCTAGGGATGGGTTTCTCTGGCTGTGCAACTCCTGCTGTAGCACCCATTAAAAGGGAGGTCCTCTCTTGTTTCCTCTGCTCGTGAGACTAGAGGAAGGGAAAAGTTTTGAAGCTCCTCTTTTGAAAAGATGTTCAGCTGTCCTCTCAAATTTCTTCCCAAATAGAAAAAACGAAAAAATAAAAAAGCATTAAATGTGAGATTTCAAACGCACGCTTAAAGAGAAGCATCTCCATGTGAGACATCCCACAGCCTTAACTCACTACTATCTCTTAGCAATTTGTTTTTATCTTCTTTCCTGCTCATTTGCTTTGTTTCATTCTTTTGAGAGCAAAATTTTCAGCACTGCACTCCCTCCCTCACTGAAATCCATGCATCTCTTCTCCAGCTGAGGGCTGCAGGGTCACTCTTCCTTGAGAGGCCCTCACTGAGTCCTAGACCTGATAGCAAAATGGGTGGGAGGGAGACACCAGACAGCTCAGTTACTGTTCACGGGTTTGTCTTCAGCTCTTCCTGTTTTCATCTCTCCCTCCTCGGCTTGTATCACACCCAACTCCCCCTTCAGCTCACTGCCATCCAGCTACTCTTGAAATGCTGGTTTGTGTACAGAGACTGAATCAGTTGGCTGTAGTGCATCATTTCTCTCCTAGTTTTCTGTTCACACTTCCAGCAGGGTGTTTGGCAATACGCCTCTTTCAAGTGAGAAAGGATGAAATTGTTACAGCAGATGGGAAAATGTGAAAATCAGATAATGACAGCTACAAGGAGGAGCAAGGAAGCAACAGGGGTAATGAGGAACAGGCAGTTTCTGAAGAGACCAAGAGATTTAAAAGTGACCTCAGAAAGGATAAGGAAAAAATAAAAGAAGAGGGAGAAACAATGGCTCTGCAAAGCAGGGGAAAAAAAATAGATTATGAATTTGCAGACTGTCCCAGGAAAGCTAAAAGCAGAGCTCTGGCAAACTCAGAGAGTAGGTAAAGAGGGGAGATGGCTGAATGGTCTTCTGTGCATTGAGACAGAACAGAATAAAATGTACATATTGTTCACTCCTTTGTGTAAACATGCATTTTAAAGACACCTTTGCTGAGGGGTAAAGGTATGAGTGTGTGGCAACCATCACAAAACATCTATTAAATGCAACCTGCTCTGAGATACCCGGGTCTACACACAAAGCCTACATCTGTTCCCCCCAAATAATAGTCCAAGAATTGTTTCTTTGATCTAGATGTCAAAAGACAGATAAACTCATGACACATCTAAACCCTTTCCCCTCAAAGAGCCTGGCTCTACCAAACCTGCCTAGCAGGTATGTTCCCTGAAAAAGGACATCATCAAATGTTGCTTGAGCATCACCTGGGAAGAGTGCAATTTGTCACAGAAGAAACCCATGCCAGGGAACTCATGTGAGGGTTAAAGTGTGAGGGTGATGATCTCAGAGCTGTGCTCTAGGCTTGTTTTACTTTGGAATACATATGCAGCTGATGAGTTGGCTGGTTTGCTGACATTTGATATCTTCACTCAGTCTCAAGGTGGAGACTGGCTCCACATGTGAGGGTCAGATCCAGCTTTGTGCTGAGACATGCCTGTTGCAGGGTGACTGCTGGATACAATTTCCTCCTCTGAGTTCTCCTCTAGCATTTTAAGCAATGATCAGCATCAAATAAAACACTCGGTCTTTTGATCTAATTGCAGCAGCTCCCTTATGCAGAGCAATTTGGCAGTGATTTTATTGAAACACATTAAAAGGGTTTTACAGCATAGTCATAAAGAGTCACAATAGGCCATCTTTAGGTTTCAGGAGGGAAAAATACATTTGAAATGGAACTAGGTGACTCAAGAAAAGATTGATGATAGACTACTGTACTGTTTTGGGTGAGTTATCCCATCCTAAAATAGCTGTTCATACCTATAAGAACTGATCTCTGGGGGTGTCTGTCCTTGAACAATAAAAGAAGCCTAAATGACTAGGTTAGATGAGCCACATAACTTTTAAAAAGGTAAAGTCAGCTGAGAAAACCTGACACTGTGTCCAAAACATGACAAGTGGCAGATGCCAGTGGTGACTTTGCACCAGCTATTTATCTCCATTGCTGGGAAGCCTTAAAGCTGAGTATTTTGGGGTGACCTCATCTAGGTGCCCCTGCTCAGGCAGGGGGGTTGGACTGGATGATCTTCTAGCTCCCTTCCAACCCCTGACATTCTGTTATTCTGTGATTTTCAGTTAGATATGAGGGTTTGGGGTTTTTTTTACTAGTTTTTCAGTCTTGGTTTGTTCTCTTCCCCACGTATCCACAGAACACCACTGTGAGAGTGGGTAGCTCTGCTGCTCTGTGGCAGTCTGAGAGCTTGGACAGCATTTGTAGTGCAAATTCATCATCTGGAGTGTTAAGTGGAGTATTTTAATGATGATAATGATTTTAATGATTAAATTCTAAACTAAGTACAGATTTTTTTGACTTCTGCTTTGGCTTCTTGTTACCAACAGACACAGGACGTGCTTGCTGATGGAAGATGAGCAAGCAGCAGAGCAGACATCACAGAGCAGCTGATATTTAACCCATAGGAGACTGTAGAGCACTGCTGCTGCAGATAACATGTGTTTCCTTCTGGGCACTGTGCAGCTTAAACTACAGTGGCACATTTCCAGCCACACTCTGCAGGGTGAGAAGGACCTTGAGGACCAGCTGACCTCCAGCACTGATGAGTTTAAATCTGGTTGAAAAAGGGGCTTGTTTCAGCTCTGGGTTTGTGCCCTCAATTACTGCACTCACCATGAGCCCTCTTTTGACTATTAAAGCTGGGCAATTATAGCATGATAATAACTTCTGCTTCAATTGATTTTGAAGCGTTTGTTTCTTCTTCCTATTGACTTGCCACAAATACTCTGATAAAGAGGTTGACTGTGTTTTGTCCAGAAATGAGTACATTTATAGAAAATGAAAGATGAAAAACAAGTAGTAAATTTTGAATGTTTTAAAATGAGAACTTATCCTAAATGTCCAATGCAGGCAATTACAGTCAGGAAGGAGCCCAGGAACATGACCAATGGATTCAATCAAATACTAATCAACACAGCTCAGATGTCCAGTATTGAGTAACAGCTTCTTGCAATAAACAGCAAATAATCAAGAAGCTAAGAGGGGCTTGCAGACATTATCTGATGAATAATTTTTCCTAGCAAATCCATTCAAGAAAGATTAGATGATTCCAGGAAAGATAAGAATAGCACAGGAAACAAAGTCATCAAATAAATTATTCACCCAGTTCTATTGATTACTGTATTATCAAAACAGCTAATATTCTACAGTTACCTGGATCTGCTGCAATAAATTCTTCAGCTGAACCAAAAATTCTTTAGCTTCCTTTGCTTTATCTGAAACACCATTTAAAGCCTGAGACAGCTGTGCCTGTAAGGAAATAAAAAAGAAGGGAAAAAACCGGAAAAATCAGAGATAAAATGCAAATGTGTTTCTTACTAATCCTTGGGTCTGATGATTAATAATGTGCTAAAAGGTTTCCTGCCTGTCACATGTATTCTTACATTCACAGAGGATTTGTGCTAGAAAAGAATGGTTAAGATTTTAATTGTAACAAGTTTTAATAAAGGTGAAATATGCATGTGGGGGCAGTCAAGTATTGTGTCTGCACATTCCACTTTATTGCAGTGACTTTTTAAGTCAAAACACCTCTTTATAAGACAGCTACCCACATATATAAGGAGGTAATAGTCTTACACTTACACAGTAGCAGCTGTTGTGCTGAAAAAATCCCAAGTGCTTTCCAAAATAGCACTTTTTTTTTTTCTTTTTCAATAGTCTGAACTCTTTTTAAATGTGGCAGATCCTACCAAGCCTGAGATACACCAGGACATCCAAGACAAATCTACATTTTCAAACTTCATAGTAATGCCACTTTGGGGCTCCAGTTTCCCATGCTCAAATCCCACAAAAGGGTGTATATTTCTGGAAAAGCTCAATAAAAAGTCCTTCCTCTAACTTTTTCACTGGTGAGACAGAACTTGTCTTCTGTAAGTCCACATGAAAGAACTAACTTCTCCTTTCCTCAGCTGGGACCTGAGATCTCTAAAGTAAATCAGAGGCTTCTCAGTGGACTTCCAGGATGGGAAGGAAATGGTGCTTCTGACCCCAGCAGACCCCAGATCACCATGGTCTGAGTGGAGCAGCCCCAGAAAATGATATTTTTCTGCTTGTCAGCAAGCAGAAAAGCCTTGATCCAGCATCACTTCTTCCTGTAGATATATGCAGAGTGACCAGACAGCTCTTGCATGTTACACCCTTTCAACTCCTGCTATGAGATTGTCAATGCCCAGTTATTTATCATCACCAGATGGATATGACATCTGACATCAGAAATTAGAAGATGAACTATTTTTGCTAATATCAGGCTCTTGGAAGGTTGCTGTCTCTTGTTTCCTTAGAACTACAGTACCTAGAGTGTGCCTTCTGACAGAGCTTTGTATGTAGGATGGCACAAAGGTTATGAGTCTCTGAGAGGAGACCTAGTTGAACTTCAGTTGTCTCCATTCATTCTCTGCTTCCCTCTTGCTCCTGCAGGGAAGGAAATGACTCCATCCCTGAAAAGGGCACAGATCACTTTTTCCAGCTGCCAAAGTTTTGAGCTTGCCTCCAGCCTTAATGCCTCCTACTTATCCTCCCCTTGTGCTTGCTCAGTCACACATGACAGCAAAGAGAGACCTTTGCAGCTCCCAGTGGGCACTTTTCAGCCCAGCTTCAAGGCTGGCAGCCTTACACAGGCAGAGACAGCTCCTAACCCCACAGGGCTCTGCAGGAGGTGTGTACAAACCCTGACTGGGAGCTAGGACTGAATTATGAAGAAAAGAGCCACCCTATGTTTTTATTTTTCTTCATATTCACACAAACTTTTTCATTTTATCCCAGTTGTAGGTACTATATTAGTGCTGAATTTGAAAATAAAACGTGCTTTACTACAACTCATTTGTAACAAATGTATTGGGAAGACACATTACTGTTTGTGTTTCTCAATACGTGAATATTTAGTATTCACTTACACAAACTCTTGTCACTGCACAAAAATTTAAGGTGGTGACATTTGATATGAACACTGCCTGAGGTCACAAAAGCAAATTCCAGCTCCTTGAATAGGGTCCTTATTTTCTGCCTGATCAGACAAACAGCATTTCATGGAATTCTTGAATGGTAGGGCTGAAAGGGACCCCTGGAGATTATTGAGTGCAACTCCCTGGCCAAAGCAGGTTCACCTAGAGCAGGTTGCACAGGATTGTGTCCAGGTGAGTTTTGATCATCTCCATAGAAGGAGACTCCACAATCCTCTGGGCAGACTGTTCCAGTGCTCTGTCACCCTCATGTCACAGTGAAGAATTTTTTCTTTATGTTAAGGTGGAATTTCTAGCCCAGTTCTCCATGGAATGATCATGGTTGCAAGAGTTTAAACACCATGCTTTTCGCTTCCACTTTCTGCTCCATCCACAAGGCACATCTGAGCCTTTGGTTTGTCAGGCTGACACAGGACCCAGCATGTGGCCAAGCAGCAGGGGAGGAACTGAGAAAGAAATATGTGGCAAAAGCATGGTACACTCTGCTATTGACTGGCCCAGCCAAATTGTCTCAGGGAAAAAAGGGCTCCTTTCTTTCACATCAAAACCAAAGGCTGGTCCCAACAAACATAAAACTTCCACTATTCTATTATCTGCCATAGCTCTCAATCATCTCAAAAAACATTTCACCAGGTAAGAAATGCCAAAAGCTGTATGTACACATCAGAGCAGCCATAGAAACCTGAATCACTGCAGAGAATTGTCACCAGCATATGTACCAATAGCAATTACCACAGCTCCTGGCACACTCCCAGTGCAAAGAGCTGCAATAGAAACTCAACATCATTGTTCAAAGGGCTCGTAAGCAAATTGCCATGTTCATTAAAACCTGTGGTTGCATCAATGCGACTGCAGTGTGAAGCCAAGGAGACCAGATCTCCATTTGTGAAATCCACTTAGAGATAATAGCTTTGTTTTTCCAAGCATTTGTAAAAAATACCTTACAAAGCAGTGGAATTTAGTCATGCACTTCCCATTAAAATCAAATGGAGCTACATGACTAAGCCCTTTGTAAACCAACCGAGTCATAAAAAATGCCCTGTACACTCAGAACAACCTCTGGTGCTTTAGAAGTGTTTACTGGAAGCCAAACTGAAGCTTTACAGGGCTCCACTGACTGTGCCAATTAATAACTCATGACGTTATCTTTCATACCTAGTCTGACAACCAACAATGTGGATGTTGGAGATGGAAACCAAGTTCCTACTTTGATCAAATACAGGAACAGAGAGATAACAATGGTGAGTAATTAAATACAGATGGGCATGAAAGGTTGATGCTTCCTTTGATTGTAGAAAATGAAACAGATAATGCTCATGGGTTTTTTTCAACCAAACAGTTTGTGCTCATTTAATTTGTTTTCCCTCCATCTCTCTTTAGCCATAGATTAACTATCTATAAACTATTGATTAGCTAGGCTGGCACTGAATTCTCAAGCAGTCCATATGTTTTTAGGCCACCAAATAAAATAAGGCATTTAGACTCCAGCACTTGCCTTTCACCACCAGTCTTCCTGCCCTTCACAGACCTACCCAGCTGTGGCCATTGTCAGTGTTTCAGTACACCTCACTGAATCACACTGTGGGAGGGGTTAGAAGGGAACTCTGGAGCTATTCTAGTCCAACCTCCCTGCCAAAGCTGCTTCACCTAGAGCAGGTTGCACAGAGATGCAGGAATGCATCTAGGTGAGTTTTAAAAGTCTCCAGAGAAGCAGACTCCAAGAACTCTCCAGGCAGCCTGTTCCAGGGCTCTGGCACTCTTGCAGTAACCAAGTTTTTACTCATTTTTAGGTAGAACTTCCCATCTTCCCATTTGTGCCCATTGCCTCATGTCCTATCACAGGGCACCACTGAATAGACTGGACCTATCCTGCTGACACCCACCCTTTAGGTATTTATAAACACTGAGAAGATCCCCTCTCAGTCTTCTCCAAGCTAAACAGACCCAGCTCTCTCAGCCTTTCCTCATAAGAGAGATGTTCCAGTCCCTCAGTCATCTCTGTAGCTCTCTGTTGGACTCTCTCCAGTAGTTCCTTGCCTCTCTTGAACTGGGGAGACCAGAACTGGGTACCCCAATACTCCAGATCTGGCCTCACTAGGGCAGAGTAGAGAGGGAGAACAACCTCCTTCAACTTGCTGGATGCAGTCTTCTTAATGCATCTCAGGATCTCATTGGCTTTTTTGGCTACAAGAGCACACTGCTGGCTGAAGTTGATAACCATTTATATGGGCAACCATATAAACCATTATATAACCATTATATATATAATTATATAACCATTTATAAAAGCTTAAATGTGTTCACCACCTTTCCTCACACTGGTAGGTCAATAGGCCTACCAACTAAAATCTGAACACAGTTTCTTGATACGACAGCACAAAAGGACTTAACTTTGGCAGAAGACTTACACAATTTTTCTCAATAACCTTAAACTACTGGTCCAGATGCACTTTTCATCTAAGTGAATACAATAGAGCCCAGCTAAGTCAGTGATTTTACACAGACTTGTGCCATTGCCCTGTTATTTTAAAACCATTTTTAATTTCTCAGCAGAAATTGACAGCAGCATAATGAGGAACCTGCAGCATTAACAGGGGCCAACCAGTCTAGTTGATCTTTCATGCCAGCAGTACAGCTGAGGGTAAATGCACATTACATGGCCTGGTCTGCAGCACGGCATGGACAAGGTCATACACTCTGTAATTTGCCACTAGGTGACTATATAAGGCTCAAAAAAAGGAGCAGTTTGAACAAAAGGCTGATAGAGAAGCAGAATGGAAATGGATCCTGAAGCTGAAGCTGGGCAGAGCCTCTGGAAAAAGGCAGTTCTACAGTCAGTAAAAAAAAAAAAAAAAGTCTGAAGTTTGCTCTTGGAAACTGTGTCCTGATTGCTGGGGAAGTGGCCCTGGCAGCCCTTCTTAGGTCCAGAATACCAGCCACTGGCCTCAGAAGAAGAGAAGCAGGTGCTTAGCAGCTGATGCTGAACAACTCTCAGTCTGTCAAATGCACTGGGCTGAGAGTGTTTATGGACCAGCTCTTCCAGCTGCCTCTGAGAGCTACACCTGGAGCACCTGGAACATAAACTTTGAATTATGTTTGGCATACCACTCGATAGAAGTGATTTATTGTATGGCCAAAGTACCTAGAGTTAATAAACTTGTAGAAATTGCTATTTCTGCAAACTCTTTCTAAGCGCAAGTATCTCATTCCAAAACAAATTACCTGAATAAACGCGAGCTGATGATTTAGGCTTTCTGGCTATGTGTTTCCATTATATATTTCTTTTTTCAAGTGAATTGTTCTGGGAAAAATAAAATTCACAAGGGCACAATTTTAGAGTCCCCAAATTAACTAATTTGGGGGGTTTTGTTTGTTTTTTTGTTTTCACTAGAATTTTCACATTGATTGAGTCTATAAATCAAGAGAAAGAAGCATATTCTGGGATACTTTAGTCATAGGAAAAAAAAATGCAGTGAAAATACAAACCACCAGGGTATTGTTCACTCTTTGCAAACAATGCATGACAATAGGAAAGAGAGAAATTACTGACTCTGAACTTTGATTATAACAGAGTTTATGACAGTGTTCAAAAAAGGCATCGAATAGTTTTAACTCCAGACAGAGCACAAGTGGGTCCCTCACACTCTACAGAACATCAGCCTCACTCTATCAGTGAGCTCAGCCCCAGCTCGTTAAAATAATTCTGCTCAGAAGTGGATTCTGGCATTGGCACGAGCAGCAACAGCTGTGAGTTGGAAATGTGCTCCTTCTGGGCCAAGAAAACTTCTCCTCTGCACAAATCCCCAGTGCATGAGGGAGGAGATGGCCAAGCCCTCATTCAAACTGAAAACAGGTACTGAAGAAATGTGTATTTCTCAGATGGGCAAGCTATGCAGACCAATCACTCTAAGGGGCACCTTTTGTGAACCTTAAAATCAAAAGTGTTTTTTTTTTCTTGCCAAAAAACTGACTTTGCCTTACAAACTTAGCCTAGCTTGTGCTCAACCACTCCATAGCTGAGGGATGAGACCAGGCTTGATTTTCTCCTCACCTGCATTGTCTGAAAGAATCTCTGTGCTTTTTTAAATAATGTTTTTTTTAATTATTTTTACTACTAACTGCAGCAGAGCAAGCAGGGAATCCTGCAGCCAGAAAAGCTGCCCAAAGTTCTCTTTGCACTTCAGAGAAATCCCTTTCCTCCCAGTACAGTGCGATGCTCCAAAGGGCTGAGCTCAGCACTCAGATACTGGGGTTCCCTCTGTACATTCATATGTATTCACCCATCATTTTTCTAGAGTGTTCTTAGCAAGACAAAGCTGACTTCATACACTCTTTCAAATCCTAAGCTCATGTCTTGCTCTTTATCCAAATGATTGCCAAGCCTTATTCTCCTTACGAAGAGAGCATGGCCAAGTGACCCAGCAGCTCCACCAGAACTCACCAAAAGCCCTGTCTGGCAAAGGTGTCTCCCCAGGGAGGTCTCAGGAGCATCACTTGCAAGGAAGCACAAACCCTATGGTGACACTATGTGCATCCCAGACTCCAGTCATCATATGATTCCTTACTTCATTTTGTGCCATGAAGGTCTCTCCAACCATTCCTCCTGGCCTCTTTTGGAACTGAGTGGCAGGGAGACCTCTCCGAGTCCTCAGAGAAAATGTGATGTCCCATGATGCTCTTACCATACTTTCCTGTCTAAAACATCTAGGTGGCTCTGGACCACTCTCTCTCATTGATAGAAGGTGGGAAATGGTTGTGGTAACTTGCACTTAGTCTCAGGTGTAAGGCAGGTGTTGATAGTAAAGAGTGACCATCCCACCTCTTCACAGCTAGCTGCTGTCACCTGTGAGAAGACAGGGGGGCAGAGGACCCTGCGGAAGGCAAACAAGTTAGAAAAATGGATTTGCTAATCCAGATGCGTGCCTGATGCTTGGCTCAGCCTTAGATTTGCTAGGTAAGATGAGGCCAACAAGGGAGGGAGGCTCCTAACCCTGAGCAGAGGCTGCGGGGTCACTGGAGAGTCAGGAAGGACTGCAGACCTAAGAGCACCGTGTCAAGGGAAAAAAAAACCTGGGCGTGAAGCAGCCCCATCATTCCACACTCCAATCCGAAGGCAGAGCACTGGGATGAACAAATCCTAGAGCCCAGCATCACCCCAGCTCCTCCTGGCATGCAGCGCGACTCACCTTGTGCTGCTTCCACACGGCGCCCAGGGCCTTCACCTCGTGCTTGCCGTGTTTGCCCTCCTCCAGGCACTGGTAGCAGACGGGGCAGCGGCAGCTCACGCAGTACATGCTGTAGTTCTCCAGGTCGTGCTCGGCGCACGTCGGCGGCTTGCGGCCGCCGCCCGCCCCCTTCCCTCCGCCGCCGCCGTCGCCGCCGGGGGCGCCCGGGTGTGCGGGCGGCGGCAGCAGGCGGTGCTTGGCGAAGGGCCCGCGGGCCGGGTGGCAGCGTTGCTGGCAGGCGGTGCAGTACAGCACCTCGCACTGCTCGCACAGCACCGCGGCCGGCTCCGGAGGGCTGCGGTCGCAGAGCTGGCACTTGGCGGCGGCGGCGGCTCGGCCCTGCCGGTAGCGCTGCACGATGGCCTCCAGCAGCCGGTTGCGCTGGAAGCCGCGGAGGCCCCGCTGGTCCAGGGACGCGCTCCGGTGGCACTGCGGGCAGGTGAGGGAGGAGCTGGCGGGACCGACTCCCCGAGGAGCCGCCGACGCCGCTCCGGGGGGCGCCGGCACCAGCGGCAGCACCCGCACGCCGTTGGGGGACTTGAGGCTGGGTGTGTAGGAGCCGTAGCCGCTGTCGGTCTCGCTGTGCAGGCTCAGCTTGTCCGCGTGGTCCCCCCCGCCGCCGCCGCCGCCGCTCGCCGCGCACTCCGAGTCCGGGCAGGCGGCGGAGCCGGGAGCCGGGGCCGGCGCGGCGGGAGCCGCGGGGCTCCGCGGGTGCAGCAGGGGCGGCAGGTGCTGCTCGCTCTCCGGGGTCTGCACGGCGATGGTGCGGGCGCAGGGCAGGCAGACGTTGTGCGAGCAGGGCAGGATGATGGGCTCCCGGAACAGCGAGCCGCACACCGGGCACTTCAGCTCGTCTTCCATGGCCGCGGAGCGGCTTTGTGCGCGGCGCTGGGGCGGACTCAGGCGAGCGGAGAGGGGTCTCCGGCGGCTCCCCCCATCCCCCGAGCGCCTTTCGCCGCCTACCTGGCCTCGGGGCGCTGCGGAGAAGCCGGGCGGTCTCCGGGCCCCGCTCCGCCTGCTTCAGCACCCGCCGCCTTTAGACAGCTCCGTGCGGCGGCCGAGGCTGCTGGGGCCGGGG
>JANHGL010020227.1:0-12603 GCA_024611195.1 Ceyx melanurus
GGGGGGCCGCGGGGAGTTAGAGCGGTAATGACGACCCAGGGCTGGGCTGCCTGGTGGACAGGGAAGGGGTTACCGGGATAGGGCGGCCGGAGTGGTCTCGCTCCACCGGCCGAGCGCTGCCTGTGCGGTCGGGATGGGGAGCGGCGGTGTGCAGCTATCTGCAGCGCTGAGGGGCTGAGTAGATGAGCCCAGGTTCTGCAAGCTGGGCAATGCCGGGCTGGTGGGGCTAACAGCTTGCTTGTAGATCTCTGGCCGTCCAGGGATCAAGGTCAGAGTACTCGCAGCTAGTAGGGTTTCCGAGGCCCTTAGGGATTCAGTGAGGGCAGCTATGCACAAGAACAGGGAGACTGCTGCCTAATCAGGCTTCTCCTCCTATTCCTTCTCTAGAGTCCCAGGCCTTGCACTTGGGTGGTTGCTGAGCAGGGCATGACCTTATCCTGGTTATCTCTGGCAAGGAAGGAAAGCTAACTAGCAGTAGCTTTGGACCTGTTCACAGTGCAGTGTAGCTACCCTTTCTGAGTTAGCTTAATTACTTCATAAAGAGATGGTGATCCAGGAGTTTGCATAGCATCCTGAACAATTCTTGCAGGGTTTTCTTCACTCGGCCTTAACCAAGCTGTATGGGGGACCTCTTCAGAGCTTTGTATCTCACAGCTGAAGGAAGTAAAATTGAACTTCATCTGAAACAAGCTACTTTTAGCTTATGTTACAGTGCTAGAGTTGACTTCTGTTTGCAGCATGATTTAACAGATAAGTGTTCACTGCCTTTCAGAAGAATTGGGTGTTTTCTTTTTTCTATTCTAATTTTTGGTTTCCATTAGCCTGCCAAAGGGTGCCTGGCAGGTGTCAATGAGACTTAGTCACACTGAAACGAACTCTTCTAGAGATGCTTTGAAAGCAGCTGGTTTTATTTCAAAGACCTCATAGGAATATAAAATATGTTGCCACAATACCTGTATTAATCTGGGTGCTACTTGCTGGGTTTCACTACCTAAGTTCCTTGAATGTTTCAGGCTGTGTTGATAGGGTTAAAGGTGAAGTTACTGTAGCTTTGCTGTAGTAGAGTCTTAGCAGTGGGGGAGAAGGGTGGCAAGTTGAAGTGCATTCATTCCTCCAGTGACATAAGCCAGCTATGAAAAAGCTGATTGTCTTTTAGGGTAGACAGTCTTTTCTGAGAGAAGATAGTAGCATGAGGTCTGGCCTTGAACACTTTACTGGGACAAGATTTCCTCCCTTCTTCCCCAACTTTGTCCATGAAAATGCCAGTGTCAGGTCAGAAGCTCTTTTCTTCTGCAGGCTGGTGTGAAGCTCTTTTGGAGGTCACTTTCAAAATGGGAGTGAACTCAGGGTAAAAAAATATTAGCCTTCTCTATATTGTGAGTCCTGGTTTCAGCTTGTGCCCATGGGATGGGGTGTGTTCCTGAAATAGTTGCTTAGGGGGGTTGGGGGTGGGGTGTGGAATGGCAGGCTCTAAGTAGTATGGCAAGTGCTTGCTTGGTTCTGAAGGGCTTTGGTACTTGTGTTCTGTCCTAAATAAAGAAGCTGGGTATACTTGTGATGCTTTCTTGCGCATTGCCCCCTTAATGGGGTCTTGGTTTTCTAAACACAGCTTCAGGTTTCAATTACGTGTGGAAATACTGCCTGGCTTCTACAGCAACCTGCAAATTAACTACTTTGTTACAGACAAACCTTCCAATCTTCAAATTGAAGGAGTCGTGTGTGAGGAGACGATACAGTGACTTTGAATGGCTGAAGAATGAGCTGGAACGAGACAGTAAGGTGAGGCTTGGCTCAGATCTGCCTATTCCTGAAACCAGGACATATGGTAATGCTTGTAGCAATAATCTTCAGCTGCCCAGAAGAGAAGCTCTGCAGGTGGGCAGCTGCTGGGGCAAGATAAGGCCACATAATGTGGCTGGAGGTGACTGTCAAATGGCAAAGGTTATCCACTAGCAGGTGGCTATTCTGCTGACAGGGTGATTCTGGGCTTTCAGATTGTAGTGCCACCTCTGCCTGGAAAAGCTTTGAAACGACAGCTTCCCTTCCGAGGAGACGAAGGCATTTTTGAGGAGTCCTTCATTGAGGAACGGAGACAGGGACTAGAACAGTTTATTAACAAGTAAGTTTAATGTCCCAGGTTTGTTGCGTGCTGCCTTTCTGGAGGAAGGCTGCGGGCTGACGGGGAACAAGTCTTGATCTGCTGTATGCAGGTGCCATGCTGAAGAATGGTGTCTGCAGCTGTGTAATGAACCATGAAGCGAGTTCTGCCTCAAGTGTGGGTTGTGTTCAGTGCTCTCTTCTGAGAGTGAAGCAAATAGTAGCAGAATAGCTGTGCTGCAGAGACCCACTAATGGATGGTTCAGGATGTTCACGCCCTGCTGTAGGGCATGGTATGGGAGGGAGCACACTGTGTGCAAGCACCTCTTGATGGCCTTGTGCACCAATCCGGTGACCTTGGCATGAGCCCAGTGTTGGTGTGCTTGGAGCTGGCTGCCCGTAGCAAGGTGCTCTGCCTTAGCTTCCTACATAGAATGGAGGTGTTGGGATCTCGGTGGCAGCTGTGCTAACCTCCACATCTGATTTTCTTCCAGAATTGCTGGACACCCACTGGCACAGAATGAGCGCTGCTTACACATGTTCCTGCAAGAGGAGACTATTGATAGGAATTACGTCCCAGGGAAAGTGCGCCAGTAGGAGTACCTGGCACTGTCTTCCTCCATTCCACCCTCTCTCCTGCAAAAATGACATTTATTTTTACACTAAATCTGTTTTCTCTGAACCAGCTTTTCCTCTCTTGAACCTCCCAGTTTGTTCAGTATTTTCCTCTTTTGTAACTGGCAGCAGCTTGTTCTACTGGGCTGTGGTCTTGGCCTAAAGGTGTGAAGATTTATGCAAGTGAGTGTGTTGTCATGCACCTAGGGCAGATGTGAATAGGTGTGGAGCAGGAACTTGCTTATGGCATTGTGGTGTAGGAGCTGTCTCCTTGTACAGGAAAGTATGAGATGACCTCTGTCCATGCAGCCCCAAGCATCTCTGCAGGAGTCTGAAGAATAGCAGTTGTCATGGTGGTCAGTGATTGCATCAGGTATTAGAATTTTAGTAAGGCTATTCAAACCAGTGAGTAGGTGCCTGGGTGTCTTGGTGTCTCATGCACTCCATTCACCCTGCATGAAACCCCCATTCTTCATTGTCTGGAAGCACTGAGACCCGAGACCTACTCTAACCCTGCTCTCAGCCTCCTTCGCTACAGATCTGTTTGATATATTCATGTTAATCCCCCTCCTTTATAATGTGCTGCTGGCAGCTCGAGGGGCTTCCATGACTCTGCATGGGCAGTTTGGTGTGTCTAAGCTTGGATAGACTGGTCTGTAGCAGTGATGTGCTGCAATGCCTTGGTCCAGGGTTTAAAAAACGCCGCAGTTTGATCTGCCGTGAGCTGATGCGGTGGTGTTTCCAGCAGCACCCTGCTCAGATGAGCTGTGGTGACCTTATCCTCCATCCCAGCTGCAGAGGAGAGAAGATGGGTCTGGTTTAGGAGGAACAGGAGAGGGCTGGTGGGCCCCGCAGAAGAACAACAGTGGGGTCTGAGGTGAGGCCACCTCTTCAGGAAGTGGTGGCAGAAAATGGTCAATCAGTCCTGGTTTAGATATTTTCTTAATGAAGCAGAAGTAACAATGGCTTTTTGTGTGCTCTCCTCTGTTCTGCAGTGAGGTAGGCAGTTACTTGTGTGGAAGCAAGGATAAAAGGCTAGTCACAGGAGTCAGAGCTTGAGGGACCACAAGGCTGTGGTGCAGCAGAACTGCCTTTTGGAAGCTCCTCCAGCTGCTACAGCTGCAATAAGCGAGGTTGCGCCCCAGCTTCGGAGCTCCTCAGGTCAAAGCTTGTTGGTTTATAAGTGCTTGGTCACTTCATAGTGGTGCAGTTGAGCCTTCAATCTTGAGACTGTAATCCTGCAGTTACTGTTCTGCCATTCACAACAGCCATATCCCCCAAGGCCTCCCTAACGTTTCCTAGGTTTTCTGATGAGGAACTGGTGCTGCTGGGCAAGAGGTGACTTTTGAGGAGAAGTCGCTGAAGCCAGGGGGGAACTGCTTCAGGGCCCATCTCGGTCCGGGGAGGGCTGTGGGGCAGCATGGAGGCTGGTGCCAACGGAGGTGCCCATGCCCGTCACAGGGCTCAGTCCACATTGTGGGGTCACTACTGGCCCCCACTTGGGGTGGCCCTTTCCTCCTGCCTGTCCTACCGCGGGGCTGCTATCCACCCAGCTGTCTCCACCCTGTCCAGTGTAACGTCCTGGTTCCGTTCGCATTAAACCACTGTGAAGCCGAGTCTCTGCCTTGTCCTGGGAGCTGCTGGGGCGGGGGAGGCGCCAGGAGCGGGCACCGA
Organism: Ceyx melanurus; assembly: GCA_024611195.1. Lineage (NCBI taxonomy): Eukaryota > Metazoa > Chordata > Aves > Coraciiformes > Alcedinidae > Ceyx > Ceyx melanurus. Next base: position 4,387 of record JANHGL010020227.1, read on the forward strand.
CGGGGGGTGAGAGGGCACCGACGGGGGTGTGGGCGCGCTTCTGCCCCGGCAGGGGGCGCTGCACGAGGGAGGTGCGGGCTGGCCTCCCCAGCAGCAGGGGGCGGTGAGGCGGGAGCGGCGCTCGGGGGGAATGTGGCAGCGGGGCTCTGGGGGGATGTGGCAGCGGGTCAAGCTGTCTTCGGGCTGCCCGGACCTGTTGAGGCACATAGACGATGCGTGCTTGACGCTCTTCCCGCTCTACCTCAGTTTCTTCGAGGAGGAGTGCCACGCCATTGCCACCCGCCAGCGCCGCGGCGCAGCTGTCGCCGGGCGAGGGAGAGGGCAGCGCTTTTTGGCAGCGTCACCTCGGCTTCGCTGCGCCTCGCCGCTGCGCGATAAGGAGCCTCAGACAGCGGCGCGCTCGCCGACCGACCGAGTGCAAGTGGTTGCGAGGCCGCCCCGCGAGGAGCCCTGCAGCCCCCTGCAGCTCCTTGCAGCCCCTTGCAGCCCCCTGCAGCCCGCTGCCAGCAAAGCGCGGCCCGGCTCCCTCCTCCCTCGGCCGCAGGCACTATCGCTTAAGGCAGCACGGCGCGGTGCCGGATGGCTCCCCTACGGCTCCCCTAGGGCGGGCCGGGCCCCGCAGGGCGGCTCGGTTCGGTTGGGTCCCCGTTTGCCCCTCGAGGCCCTTCCGCCGAGGCCGGGGCGGGTTTATCGGCCCGCGGAGTGACGCTGGAAAACCCGCCCCGGGCTCCTCGCCGCCGCTGTCGCGACAAACACGAGCCCCGGGGACTGCTCCGTCTTTGGCCTTCGGATCCCCGGAGGCCTCTCCGGTGCGAGCGGTGCCTCGGGCTGAGGCTGTGCGAGAAAGACCCCCGGGGAAGTTGCTTTTCTTTCCCCTCCCGCCCGGGAGCAGCTCCCGGCCCCGGCTGCCGTGGGCTCGCTGCTGTCCCGGTACCGAACTTTCCCCGCCAGCTCCTGCGGGAGGACACGGGAGCCGTTCCACCGCCTGGCGATTCATTGATCCGCCTGCGGCTCCCCTGCATCCCGGGGCTGACGGAGGGGCAGCTCGGACCCGCCCCCGAGCAGCGGTGCTACCTGTAACCCCCCTGGGGCGGCCCCCGCGGGAGCCGCTCCCCGGGCACGGCTTTGGCCCCTCGGCTGAAGCGGCTCCTGGAAGGAACCGTTAGCTGAAGGCGCCTCCTCTTCCTCTCCCTGTGGCTCCCCAGAGCTTGGTTGGGTCTGGGTTGTGTCTGCTGGAAGAGCAGGAGCGTTTCCAGGCGTGGAAAGGGCGAAGCCGAGTAGGAATCGGGCTGCTCTCTGGGGTTTTCTGTGGGGAAGAAGTGTGAATTTTCTTGAGCTTTCCGAAGTGAAACCAGAGCGACTGGGGTGATGTGAAAAGGATGAGCTGTGAAGAAACAGGTCAGCAGAGAGGCACTGGAGAGGCTCTTGATTCCTTCAGCTTATCCTGCCCTCAAAAACCAAACCAAGCAGGAAAAGTGTTAAAGCAGCAGCAGCAGCAGCTCAGGCCAGTGCAGGGGACCCGGGAACACGCAGGGCAGCCAAACCCCCGTCCCGGCTTGGCTGTGCTGCTGCACATCTGGCCAGATGTCCCCTCGCCAGCAGATGGGGAACGAGAGCTGGTTATCAGCACGGCCTGGGAAGGGATCCCGGGAAGGTCTCCCTGCTCCCGAGCCGGGTCTAGCCCGGGTGTGAGTCTGCAGGAGGTGTTAGGAGGGATGCAGAGCAGCCTGCCCCCGAGGATGCTCTGCACCTTTGCTGTGCTGGCTCAACTCAAAAGTGAAAGCAGATTCTCAGAGCAACACCCAGGGCAGTTTCTAGAACATTTCTTTTTAAAGACATGATTTTTTTTTCAGATGTTTTTCCTTCCTCCTGCCACTCTGAACATCCCATAAAGTTGGGAAGTGTCTTGATCGACTCCCACCGTGCCCTTGGGGGGTGAGTGTGAGTGTCAGGCAGGACTGGCAGGTGGACTGGGTGCCCCAGGGGTGGTTGGTGCCCCAGGGGTGGTTGCTGCTTCCTGGGCAGCTCTCCTGCTTTGCCTTCCTCCTGTTGCTGGAGGAGGGCACTGTGAGGAAGTTGCTCTTGGGACACTGCTGCTGGTAGCACTGACCCCTCTAGCTGTTGCTGAGTGCTCCTGGAAATTCACCTTTGCTGGTAGCACTGACCCCTCTAGCTGTTGCTGAGTGCTGCTGGAAATTCACCTTTGCATTGGGGTGTTGTTGAAGGTTTCCTGAGGCTGCCCCTGGGGGGCAAGGGCAGTGATGCAGGGATGGGTGAGGAAGGATTTGCAGCTTGTGCTCATGCTGTGGAGGGAGAAAAAGGTGATTTTTAGATGTGACTTCATCAGGTCTGTCTGGAAGATTAGGGGCAGTCGTGGAATGAGGGGGTTTAATGTGAAAACAGTGAAACTGAGAGATTATGTAAAGATGAACTCTGACTCTGTGTCACTTTCTCAACCCTACTGGGTCACAGGTTGTTTCTCAGAGCTATAGCAGGGACTCACCAGCCAAACTTGGCTGTTCCATAAAGGATTGAGCTGCTGGGTTTGAGAAGTACAACTTCCCTGAGGAATATCTGTCCTGATGTTTGAAATGAGGTGTTGGTTTCAAACTCAGCCTGTTTTAAACATCAGCCTGCAAGGGGTGCTTGGCAGGTTCCCCCTGGGCCAGTGAGCAGATCCCTGATAAGAGGAGTGTAACCTAAGTGTAGAAGTGATGATCAGACCTGGCTGGGAGGTGTGGCAATAAACTGACCTTGGGAATGGCTGTTGCAGGTAAGATTTCTGTGGCATCATAAACTAATTTAGATTAGAAGATCACCTTGTCCAATCCTCAAAGCCCCAGTGTTGGAGTTGGGTCAGGCTGCTCCTGATCTTGTGCTGTTCAGTTTTCAACATCCCCAGGCATGAAAATCCTACTCTCTGGGCTGCCTTTTCTGTGTGTTTAACTGCTGCTGCCCTGTCCCCCTCAGGAGCTGTGTCATTTGCACTGGCTTTTCTGAGCTCTAGACCAAAGTGGGGCCTGGAAATGAGGCTGCTGGGGCCAGCAGGGCTCTGACATTGACATTTCCAGAGGACTCCTCAGTGGAATTTTATTTCTGAGTAATGCTTCTTACCCTGGGGGAGCAAATTCTGACCCTGTGAGGACCTGAAGATGGAATTTTTCCTTTGAGATGCCAGTGCTGTCTGCACATGGGCCAAGGAAAGATGCAGTGTCCCCGAGAAGCAGGAGTGGAGATCCTCAGGAGGATCCTGGGATGGGTTTTGCTGGTGGTGATGAGCTCTGGGGCCCTGGAGATGGAGGCAGAGGTGGGAAATCAATGTCTGGTTGTAATCCAGGTCTTTCTTGGGAACTCTTTCAGGTTTATTGCCAAGCCATGTGCCATAAACCTTGGCATTCAGGACAGTGGACCTCACAGAGCCCAGCCCAATGCCATCCTGGAGAAGGTGTTCACATCCATCACTAAGGTGAGTCCCCCTGCACCTTCTGCTGGAGCTGCAGGACTCTGAGGAAGAGGAGGGGGGGCTTTTCCCTCCCAGTTTTCTAGCTGGAGAGAAGTTTGTTTCACACTGTCATGCAAAATGAGGCTGCTCCTTTTCCCTTGACCTCTGCACGTCCCCCTTGCAGCAGAGGGAATTCTCTGGGCAGCTGATCTTTGCTTCTGGGCACAGATGAATCTTTTTATTTAAAAAAAAAAATAGAAATCCTGCAGTTTAGAAAGGTAGGAGGCTTCTTCTTTTCCTGCCCTGCCTCTGCCTGGGCTTTAACCACTGGAGCAGGGATCAGTTTTGGTTTAACAAGTGATTTTTCAGTGTCTTTGACAGCCTGTTAGCAAAGTGTGACTCGTTTCCTTGAGACCCTTTGCTGGGTTTATTGGGCAGCTGTGTGAACACTCTCCTCTTGGCCATCCACTGCCAGCAGCTGGCACAGGGGAAGCCTGCTCTGGAGGAAAGCTCCCAGGCTGTGCCCTGCTGAAGGGTAGGACAGCTGATGGTGACAGGAGGTGGGGTTTTTTTGGCTGTTTCATGGGCTGTCTCTCCCCCAGGCTGACAGTGCTCCTTCCCAGCTGCAGCACGTGGGCAGTGCAGTGCAGTCCAGGCAGCCAGCAAGACAGATTTTCATTAAGATAAGGAAGTGGAAGGTTTTCTGTTGTGATGTGGTGATGCTGAAGCCCATTCTGAGCAGAGCAGATAAAGTGCTCAGTGAATGGAAGGGCAATTCTATAAAAACCCCTCACTAAAACTCATGGGAACACGAAAGTTCTGAGGCAGTTGGAGTGGTGCATGAGCTGAACAGTCCCTCTGTGTTGATGCCTTTTGTGCCAGCTTTGCAGAAGGGGATGTCCTTGAAATGAATGTGAGGACAAACACTGCAGAATTTATCTAGCTCATGGAAACAGAGCTGCCTTTCTCTGGGCCAGTCTGCTCCTTGGCTGTGGAGAATTGGGGTGCAGGGTGGCACTGAGGGGGGAGATTTCGTGGCTGGTCTGAAATGGGAGCTCTCTGGGTTCCCCTTTGAGGTGGGTTCAGCCCCAAGGCAGAAGTGTCAGATGACCCAGGCCACTGAAGTGCAGAGAATGACATGGAATTCATGGGACTGCAGGACAATCATGGTCTCAACATGGGTTTCATCATCTCTCAGTTTTAAGAGCTGCTGGCAGAGCTTGTGAAGAGGACACAGGTCTGAAAGTAACTGGCTTATCTCACCCCTGGGCCAGTTCAGAAGTTATCATCAGGTTTTGCTCTCCTTGTCTCTTACAACTCCCTTTTTATGTCACTGTTCAGACCAACAGGCTGCCAGCAGAGTCTCCAGCCCAGCAGCAGTGAGACTGATTCTTTAGCCTACACTTACTTCAGTTTTCAAATCCAGGTTTGTCCCCAAACTCTGGTGACAGGAAGAGCAGCATCTCTGCTGTGGCCTTGAGGAACACACAGGCATCTGTGTCTCGAGCCAGCCCTGGGCTGCTCAGCTCTGCTCTCCTGGGTTTGGGCTGAGCTGAGGTGCAGGTTTGACTGGGTAGGGCAGGACGTTTACAATGAAGAAAGAGAACAATTGTTTGCCACAAGGTGCTGTCAAATGAGATGGGTAAGGAAGTGGTGAATGCAAAGCTTGCTGAATAATTAAGTAATTAGTGGCTTCTGAAGGTTAACCTGGGATTAATTTGTGGCAACAGGTTCCCGCTGAGTTTACGGCTCCTGCATCCCTCGGGTGTGCTCCTGTGCCCTCTGCATCACTCCCCTCGTGGTCCAGGGGGGCTGTGGGGCTGTGAGGAGGGGAGGCAGGAGCACTGACAGCTGTGTGTTTCCCAGTCTCCAGATGGCAGCAGGCTGGAGGGACTCTCCAAGCAGCTGGACTGGGACGTCCGGAAGATCCAGCGCTGGTTTCGCCACCGCAGGAACCAGGACAAGCCCACCACCCTCACTAAATTTTGTGAGAGCATGTATGTTTGTGCAGGGGCCAAGATGTGCCTTCACCCTCAAGCTCCAGCTCTGTGTGCTCTTTCCTGACTCCCAACTGTGGGCAGCTGCTGGTTTCACCTGGGGGCTCGGGGTTGGCAGCTGGAAGTGAAGCAAAGGGAAGAAGGCAGGAGGGCTCTTGAGGATTCCCAAGTGTTGTGGTGTGTGCGTGGGAGCCCAGAACACGTGCCCAGGAGTTGTTCCTGGTGGCACTGAATGGCTTTGGGCAGCAGAGCAGGTCCTTTTCAGACAGCCCCAGTGTGCACGTGCTCCTGTTCCTCTCAGCTCATCCTGTTCTTCCCAAACACTCAGTTGCCTCTGTTGGGGAACTGCCATCTGAGTATTTTTTCCTGACCTGTGTCTTCTGTGCTGATTTCTTTCCTTTCCAGTCACTTTCTTCATAATAATTCTTCCCCCCCAGTGTGGTTTTGTCTGCTTAAAGCCACAAGGTAAGAGGGACAAGTGTCTTTATTAGGATACCTTCTGGAGAACAGTGACTTGTACATTAAAGCCTGTAAATGATGAGTGTTGCTTCTGAACTGGAGTTCAGATGTGGCTGGTGGTGCAAGCTCACGTGTGGTGTGACACCTCCTGGAGAGGTTCATCCCTACTTGGAATGTTTCAGGTGAAGGACTGACATTTGGTGGGTGAAAACCATTGAGGTGTCAGAACTGGGTTTGGTTTTCCCCAGTTGTTCCAGCTTTTGTTAACAGATCTTAACCAGAAACTGTTTCTGTTTCCTAAGTTTAACTTCTGCTGCTTTTTTCCTTTGTTCCAGGTGGAGATTTACTTTTTATTTAAGTATATTTTTATATGGAATCAGGTTTCTCTGGACGGTGAGTTGCTCTGTTCTGGGTGGTGTGGCACTGGGTTATGTCTGTCCTACTGAAATCTGGGGGGTTTCCTGCCTTTGTCACCTCTTCAGTGCTTGCAGCAAGCTCAAAACAAGGGGGATGGTGGCAACTGTCACCTTTATGTTCCCTTAGTGGAGACCCTGGGTTAGGGGTCCCTAGGAGAGCTGCTGTGCAGATCTGTCAGCTTGGAAACACCCAGAGCTTGCTGGTCCCCAGACAGGGGCAGAACCCAGCAGAATAACTTCTCCTCTTCCCTTTAGGCACCTTGGTTCTGGGACACACGACAGTGCTGGTACAACTACCCTTTCCAGGTGAGAAAGAAACTGCTTCCTGGATTCCAACATTTTACCCAATTGCAGGTTTTATTTATTATTAAAAAGAAAAATAAAATATATATATACTTTTATATACATCTGACCCATGACTTGTAAATGTGGACAAGGGACTCATTGCTTCAGCTGCTTTCCACTCAACCTGAATTCTGGATCACACCTTTGCAAGGAAAATGACATTATTTGAATGTCAGTGTTAAAGTGCTTTGTGTTCTAACTGTGCTGTCTGTTTGTTTTCCAGCCTCTAACATCCAGGCTGTATTATTACTATACCTTGGAGCTGGCCTTCTACTGGTCTCTCATGTTTTCTCAGTTTACAGACATCAAAAGGAAGGTGAGCTGCTGCACTAGACAGAACTCTGGGGGTGTGCCCAGCCAGTAAAGCTAAAGAAATAACTGTATTTTTTTCCTCACATCTGTGTGTAGCCTCCCTCCCCCTGCAACCACTGCCCAGGGGAGGAGGGAGCTGCTGCTTATCCTTGAGAGCCCCTTCACCTTCCAGGGGCAAGAATCATTCAGCACCTCCCAATGAAAGCTCAAAACGTTGGGTAAAAATAGATTTCATTAGAAGGCTTGTGGGAAATGTGGGAATGAGCTGCTCAGAGCACTGCCTTGCTGGGGGAGAAAATGGCTACAGGCTAAAGCAGTGATCAGTGAGGGGCCTGAGAGTCATTTTTCATCTGTGTGTAGCAGAGCAGGAGCTGGTGCTGATGCCAGGATCCAGCTCCTCCTCCTGGGGTTGCTGTTGGGAAAGGGTTGGTAGTAAATCAGGGTTTATTGCCTCTGCTACACAAACTGCAGAGGAGCAAATTATCCTCTGACTCTTCAGAAAGGAAACTGTGCCTGACATTTTTGTTGCTTTTCTCTTCCTTTTTTTCCTGGGCTGGGCTATTGGCAGGTGAGGAGCTTTGGAATGTGCTGGAGCTGCAGCAGGGGAGAGGTTGGCAGGGTCTGGGGCACTGTTTAGAAGGTGTAATTTGGTGCCATGTGCCCCAAAGTGACCTTGCAGTGCCCACAGAGTCCTGAGCTGGCAGCACAAGCACCAGGGGAGGCCCCTGTGGCACCAGTGATGCTGTGTGATCAGCTGAGCTTCAGTGAGGTGACCCTGTCACCCCAGGCAGGCAGCTTTATGGCTCTGCTCTAAACCTTGTCATTCTTTGGTGGCCAGAGCCTTCATTCCTTTTTTTTTTCTACTCCCAGGATTTCCTGATCATGTTTGTCCATCATCTGGCTACAATTGGACTCATCACGTTCTCCTACATGAATAACATGGTGCGGGTTGGGACTCTGGTGCTCTGCCTCCATGATGCCTCAGATTTCCTCTTAGAGGTGAGCTCCCTTTCCTCCTCCTGTCAGAGGGGAGCTCCCTTTCCTTCTCCTGTCAGAGGGGAGCTCCCTTTCCTTCTCCTGTCAGAGCGGAGCTCCCTTTCCTTCTCCTGTCAGAGGGGAGCTCCTTCTCTCCTTCTCTTGTCAGAGGGGAGCTCCTTCTCTCCTTCTCCTGTCAGAGGGGAGCTCCTTCTCTCCTTCTCCTGTCAGAGGGGAGCTCCTTCTCTCCTTCTCCTGTCAGAGGGGAGCT
>JANHGL010020228.1:0-18583 GCA_024611195.1 Ceyx melanurus
GGACAGTCTGCTCCATGGCTACGACATCCGCCTCCGACCCGACTTCGGAGGTGAGACGCACCCCCCCGAGCGACCCGCTCCCCCGCTCCCCGAGCGCCCCCCGCCGGCTAACGCCGCCTCCCGCTCCTCCCGCAGGTCCGCCCGTGGATGTGGGCATGCGGATAGAGATCGCCAGCATCGACGTGGTTTCGGAAGTCAACATGGTGAGTGCCGGGCAGGGCCGGGCCGGGCTGGACTGGGCTAAGGCAGAGAGCGCTGCCGTCTCCCCCGCGGTGCCCGGCCGGAGCGGTGAAGCCCCCGGCGCTCCAGCGCCTCCTGCCAGCCGGGAAGCTGCCCCGCTCCGTCCCGCGGCTGCGGGAGCAACCAGCGCCCAGTCAGGGAGAGCTCGTCTCCGCCTGCACCGCCGGCCCCGTGGGGAAGGGCTGTAAGTTGCAGGGTGCCTGGCTGACGTGCCGAGAACATCTCGGTTGCTCCTAAAAGTTACTTGCGTTGCTGAGGTTTGGATGCCTGAACTGGCATCACAGAAGCTCTCCCTGCCTTCATCAAAATACCTGCTAAAGCTTTATGGTTCTGGGTTCTGCTTGCACTGGTTTGCCCTTTGCATCGTCAACAGCTGTTGTGTTGGAGTTTCTTGAGCTCAGATATCAGCAGATACACAGATGTGCATTTTTTTCTGTGTTACGTGATTTAAAGAGTTAAGACTTCGCAAGCTGGTGGTGGTGAGTAAAAGGTGAGAAAAGAAAAAGGAGCTTCTAGAAAACACTCTTTTGTGGAAGGGAACAAAACCCCCAACATTACAGATTAAGTACATAAGGACGTTGCCTACCCAGCTATGAAAATCAGAATGAAGTCTGCTAGCTACAGGTGTGAAACACGATGTGTTTTGGTTCAGTTCTGCTGCTGGAAGGAATGCTAATAGACATGCAGGCTTAAAGGGAAAAATCTGTCTCCATAGTGCTTGCCTAGTTTGACAGCCTGTTCCCAGAATAAAATGAAAGAGCAGTTACAAATCCAAACATTTTACAAAATCGTGTTTGATTAGTATGCACCATGGGCATTTTGCTCTCATTCTCCTTTATTATTTGGTTTCATATTAAAATCTAAGATGCTTTCTTTTAATAGGGAAAACTGACTTAGTTAAGAAGCTAGAAACCTTACATTTCCATCCTGATCAGCAGTTTATTTCACTCGAAATAAAATAAAATATAATATAAAAATGTGGTGTTTGCCTATGCAAAGTAATTTACCCAAGAATGGGGAGTTTTTTCCTTGGTGGCTTAGTTAATACTTGTCACTAAAGCAATCTCTTCAGAGTTTGTTTTAATTCTGGTATTTAGGTTTTTCTGTTGTTTGTTTTATATATATACACAGTTCCTGTTTGTGGGTAACTGTTCTGTTTGCTTATAAATGTGCTTGGCAGAATTGGGGAGGAAAGGAGATTGATCACATGGCATGTAGCATACCAGGCTCTGCAGGGGGCTAATACCACACAAACCCAACATTTTTCAAGTTCCTGTTAGTTTATTATACTTTCAGGAAGGAACGAGGTAGGGACTGTGCAGATCAAGGCAAAGAAACGGAACAGAGACCTTATCAAAACAGTTGAAGGGTAAATCTTCCCCCTGCTCTAAACTGTTGCTACCACACTCTAACAGGATTGCAGCTTCTACAAAGTGGTATATCCTGGGAAAGCCAAATACAGAACACACCATCACCAAAATATGTGCTCTGAAAGGTCCAGAATGTACTTTGTAAAGTCTCAACAGCTGAAATACTGTTAACTTAGAGAGGAGTGGATGTGACTGTTTGTAGTGACAGTGTGACAGGGTATTAATTGCATTACACCAGATCGCAGCATTCCTGCCTGGCTTTAATGATGGATCTAGTATGCAACTTTCTCCTCCATTCCAACACTTGCACAGACCCTGGTAAACTGTAATTTGAATTTACTGCTTTTTCATCAAGGAAAGTTACGTGCTAGATGGATTCTTTGACTAATTGCCACATGCTAGGTGGCAGCTTGATTAAGAGTGGTCAAAACAAAGTAAGAAGAGGTTATCATTTAATGAAGTGCCACATTTCTCACTGTGGAAGGAAGCAGCCATTCCCAGGTATAGCCAGTAGACCATTTCTTGAGGCAAAATATAGAAAACTCTCCTTGCTGAATCAATCTGAAGGGCTTTGCCATACCACAGATGCTTAGCTGGATGTACCCATGTCTACCCTGTTCTTTAATGAAAGATCTTTGTTGTGTTGCTAGAGACTGTTGCATAGTCTCTTGACAATGATGAAAAAAAACCATCCATCATTGCAGAAATTAAAGGATCAATACCTTGGATTAAGAAAAAAAACCCTCTTCCTAGTGGAATAATGCTTTACTCTAGTACTTTTTCTGAGGATCACAGCCTAGTGATTAAGTGCTTAATGTCACAGCAACCTGAAGCATTCACCTTCTCTCCTTTCCTTTGAAACTGTTACCTTGCAGATTCTTTTTTTCTTTGTTTAGTAAGAGCTGCCACTCTGTAGCTTCAGAGCCAGAAATGTTTACTAGACAATGCTAGTTTATAGCTTCTGTTGTCTATAGGCCAGTTTTGTGGCTGAAGGACAAACAATAATATGAGCAGAGAAAGAAACAGAGTTATCATGTGAGCAAGAGTCTGGTTGCACTCCACCAGAGCTCTATTCAGTCTCACCCTAGCACTATTGGAGAGAGCTGTCTCATCCCTTGGCTCTTGTCAGGAACACCAAACCTTATTTCCAAAATGATGGAGGCAGCTGTTCCAAATCCTGGTACCCACAGGCAGGGTTAAATTTTCTTTGAGATTAAGTAAGAATAAAGATTTTTAAAAAATAGAAGGCTAAGAAGGAGGTTTACCTCTGATGTGTTAGCTGAGGATCTGCCATGGCTGTAGACTGTCAAGTCAACAGGCTGACCCATTTCTCTGAGTAAATCCAGTGCTCAGGTAAGAAGTTGAAATGTAGACACCAGAACTATTGTGAATTCTGTGAAGACCATCAGTAATAATTGTCTGCTCAAACAGCTTGTCTAGTTGTAGTGTCTTCTTCAAATACACTAAGCTATTGTAAAATACTCTACTCAGTTAATGAATCAAGACTTGCACAGCCTTGAAGTCAACCTTGCTGATATTTCCCCTGAGTACTCAGTCCTCATCTGTTCAGCTCTTTAAATTGCATTGTTGTCTAGCTGCTTGGTAGTTCAATTATACTGTTATAGCTGCTACAGAAACTTTCACAGAAGGATTAATTGAAGCACTCATTCTCATAACTCTCACATTTGGCATCGGTTATGTTGTCATATATTGATTTTTGCAGGTAATAAGCTGAACAGCTTGTTGTACATCAAACAAGCAAGAGAAGTAGGATGGAAAAGTCCTGATAAGCATTGCCCAGTTATAGCCTTACCTTCTACCTAAGATACCATGAGATAAGTTTTAATTTGTTGCCATCAGATTTTCATATCACTGCTGCAGCAACTACAAGCATTCCTTTCCAAAAGCACAAGGTGACCCTTCCCTTTGCCTCAGTTCAGCTGACTTTCATCCATGACACAGTTCCTTCAAAAGGGTATGAGATATTCACACAAATATAAAGTTCATTAAGTTCATTCATGCTGCAACTAAATCTGCTAAGCTGTTATGATGTGAATTGTCTGATTTACTCTGATACCTTTACATGGTTAACAGGTGGATGACCAGGAGCCAACAATGTGCCCTTGCAGCCAAGAAGGCCAATGGATCCTGGGATGCATTAGGAAAAGTGTGGCCAGCAGAGCAAGGGAGGTTCTCCTCCCCCTCTACTCTGCACTGGTGAGACCCCACCTGGAATATTATGTCCAGTTCTGGGCACCCCAGTTCAAGAAGGACAGAATGCTACTGGAGAGAGTCCAGCTCAGTTCCACCAAGATTATTAAGTGAGTGGAGCATCTCCCTTATGAGGAAAGGCTGAGAGAGCTGGGGCTCTTTGGCCTGGAGGAGACTGAGGGGGGACCTCATCAATGTCTATCACTATGTTAAGGGCAAGTGTAATGAGGATGGAGCCAAACTCTTCTTGTGTCATTCAATAATAGGACGAGAGGCAATGGGAGTAATTTGGAGCACAGGAGGTTTAGGGGAAACACAAGGGAAAACTTTTTTTCCCAGTGAGGATGACAGAGCTCTGGAACAGGCTGCCCAGGGGCATTGTGGAGTCTCCTGGAGACGTTCCAGAGCCTCCTGGATCTGTTCCTGGGTGATTTGGTCTAGGTGATCCTGCTCTGACAGGGAGGTTTGACTAGATGATCTTTTGAGGGCCTTTCCAACCCCTAACATTCTCTGATCAAGGATAAACATGGGTGGCATGACTCATGGTAACGACCATCAAGCTTCAGGGCAAGCAAACAGATAGCTTATTGCTCTATCTATGTCCTGGTTTGAGCCAGAAGAAAACCATTTCTCCATTCAGTGATTTTAATTTTCAGCTGAGTCTCTTTTAAGTGACTGCACCTTCTGAAGTTAATGGCATCTTTTTGCAATGTCTGCTTTTAGCAGTGATAATGTTCAATGTTTGTAGTTACTACCAAAGACTGGTGTGCAGAAGGGCTCTTGCTTATACTTGCTTCTATGGAAACCAAAGGCACTGATTAATTTTGTGTAGTGTGTTGGAGCACTGTACTTACAGTGGAAGGGTCACAAGTAAAAAGATTGCTCTTGTGCACAGGTGGGCAGGATGGGTTACCCAGACCTGACCAGTAAGGTATTCCATTCCATATACATCATATTCCATATAAAGCTAAGGGATGACATGGGTCAAGTCCTTTTATGGCCAGCATCTGAGGTGGACTCTGTGTTTTCCTGCCTTCAATCCTGATCTGCAAGTTCATGAATCCAGTTCCTATCTGCCACTGGGTCCAGTCTGGAGTCTTGAGGGTGTTTAATATTGGTTTTGTACATAGTTCTGTATATTTCATTCTTATATTGTTATATTTTCTTTTTATTGTTACTGTTTCTTTAAAGATGTTTTAGGTTTGTTTTTCTTTTGCAGCTCATAAGTCTCTCTCCCTTATTTCTTCCATTCTGGGAAGGGAGAGGGTTTAATAGAGAATGTCTGTCATTTCTGTAGTTACCAACCCAGCCTTAACCCTTGACAATCTGCTAGGAAACAATCAAGAAGTAGATGGACTCTGTAAAATAATTTCACATGCACTACATGTCATAATTTTCTCCTAAAATTTATGGCTTGTGTTAGAAGTAGTATGGCCAGTAGGACTGTGGAAATTATTGTCCTCCTCAGTACTGGCAAGGTACTCAGTACTACTTATTGGTACTTAGCACTGGTGAGGCTGCACCTCAAATACTGTATTTTGGGCCACTCACAACAAGAAGGACATTGAGGTGCTGGAGCATGTCCAGAGAAGAATAAAGATATTCATACCAGATTATACAGATTAAAAAAAAAAAGACATAAAACTCAATTATTAATGAAAATTTGCTTAGCTATTGCACAGAAGAATAAAGGAGAGTACTTTTGTGTTACATAGCAACTGTTGAAGACCATGAAGGACATGCAGAAGCACTTGAATATTAGTAAGAACGTTGAGCAACTGATTTTTTTTCCCAGCAAATATGGGAATCTAATAAAGTAATAATATAGAAAGGTCAGATCATTTAATCACTGTCTATTCCCAAAAGGGGTAATTATATTAAAGAGTGAAACACAGACTGAATGTAGAAATAGCATGAGGTTAAATGACTGGGTCACTGTTACTGGATATTTTGTTGGGTTATTTGTAAAAAGTGGTTCTTCAACAAAGTAGGCAAAAAAGATAAAGCAATAACTTAAATCTTGTTTCATGTGATCCAGAAATGACTATGTTTTCATTTTTCAAAAGCTGAGCTGACCAGAGCCTCAGGGTTGATGCAAGCTGTATTCCAACTTTTCTTTTTAGCCTGACAGGCAAAATGCTGCCCTGTTTTCAAGGTTTAAACAAGCTAGCTATGAACACCCGCCCTAGAAAAGATGTGATTCATTTATTTAATGTTAAACTCACAGTTTTCCACAAGACCAACAGTCCTGACTCCCTCTTTCTAGCCACTGCAGGTGGCTTGCCCTCACTTTCCAGCTTTTCTCAAGAGCTGATAAGCTCAGTTCTGACCTGTGTACTTCATCTTTTAGCCCACATTTTACACCTGACACCACAGGACATCCTGACACATCTGGAGTCCAGCCAAGTAATACAGCCTGTTCAGAGTTTACACTTCTGAAGATGAGAAATCAAGTGGTCACACTTCCCATTTGTTTAAAACATATTCCAGGAATGCAATAGAATACCACATGGTAACAAATTTTTAATTATTAATTATTTAATAATGGAATAGTCAGCGATTCACACCCCCATTCCATAGAATTAACCACTTCTAAGAAGAGAAAAATAAATCCATACAATTAAATGCCAAGTTACTCCAGGAACCCAAAAGATGTGTGTAGGACATGTCAGGGGCTTAATTAAAAGGTTGTGTTGCCTTTTTGATTCCGAATCTGTAAAATAGTATCAGAATCTTCCAAACTATGCATTTTTTTCTTTGTAAGAAGATTTAAGGGATATATTTCAAGTATCTGCAAAACACAGTGATTTAAAAAAAAAAATTAAAATCTGCTTTCCTTTGTACTGTATTGCCTGAAAATTATTCCTTAACTCCTTTAGGCTGTATTCATAAATTCTCTACTGACTGCAGTTCAGTACAGACCTGGAGCTGTAGTTGTGCAGCCAAGGAGAGAACAGTCACACCACTGCTTGGCCCTGTGGTGGGAAAAGATTCCAGCCTCAGGGGAGGTACAATAACATGTTCCAAAGCTAATAGTGGAAAGACTTGTTCTGGTTCACAGGATGCCAAGTACTCTGGAACAACAGCTGAAACTGTTTCATCAAACAGAGATTGCCATCATTCTGCAGTATCCCCCCCCAGCTGATGGATTTTGGTTACCACTGTATTCCAAACAGCAGCTGCCTGAAAGAGTTCTCTAGGGTGTCTCATCTCCCATCTGATGTATTTTAAAACATCAGTAAAGCCTGGGAAGAAAAAAATCCAACAACTCTAAGGCTTCTAGCAGGTGATGAAAGAGTCCAAGATGGCTACCAGAAGGATTTTATGCTTTAATGCTCTTTGAAACTTCTTTTTTTCCTCTAGGAAAAGAATTTGGCATCTCAAGGCATGCACTCCCCTGCTTGTAGAATTACTCTTCCCTCAGATACAACTGCCTGCATCTCTGGCAGCGCTCCAGAAAGTATATTAAAATGAAATTATTTCCACACCAAAGGCTAAACTACTGCAAATATGTTCACAAGGAAATCAGTAGTAGCAGTCACTGAACAATTTAGCAGAATAACACCAGATAATTCAGTTTGTTTGCTTGTTTCTTTAAGCAATAGCTCTGTATTGAGATTTACATGGGCTGGAGAAGGTAAATCAGATTTATTGCCTATCAACCTTTACAGTAACCTTTCAATATTAAAAGGTTGCTTTTGGCCAAAGCAGGGTCATACTGAGGTTTGATCCATCCTCTGCTGAGGCCAGTCCTTAATGGTTTATGTTATGTCATGAGCAAAGGAAAGGCAATTTAAAAGACATAGACAGCTGCTAGAAAGCTGCATTATTACACTGACATTCACCTATAGCAAGATTGAGCTGTAAGGTTTTAAATGCTTATGATAGAGTGCATCGTTTCAAAGCAAAGATTAATTATTTCAGACTGCCAAACTTAATTAAAGGTTGTAGTAAATGTTCTCCATTAAAATTCACCAATCCATTTGGCTGAGATGGAAGAATTTTAGTCATGTATTTTTTAATTTCCTATAGAAAGAACTGGAGAGACAGCAATGTTAAAACCATTAAAACAGATACATGGTGTCTAAATATTATTCAGGATTTTAATAATATTTTAAAGAGGAGTGTAATTAATTCCCCAGCATATTTTTAACCTGAAGAGACAACTCTTAAGTGTTGTATTCTTCCTGGCTTTTCTCCCCAGTAGGACATTGGCCATCAGAGAAAGTTGCTCTTAAGGAAATTTTTACCCTGGATTAAATCAGTGAGCTCTTCTCAAATACAAAGGCAAAAATTCCACCTCATTCTGGCGTGTCCCATCCCAATGGACATTTCATCACACTAATTCTGATAACATACCATGACACAAATGTTTCACTGTTCCCTTCCTGGAACCCTATAATCCTAAATGCAGTTTACACTGTTCTGCCCTTTAGATAGCACCAGGAAAATACCACTGCCAGAGACAAAATGAGGATATCTGGCCCATCTCCAAACACTGGCCTTTGGGTTTGATCTCTTCAGGCTCTCACTAGAACAGGGATGTTTTGTTAATAACACTGCTCTAGCTCCTAGAAGAGGAATAGGCAAGAGATGCACCATGAGTCAGGACTATACTCATTAATAACTTGATAGTGCATTGTCACTGTTGATCTCTGGACATTTTGCAGTGTGATGTGGGTGCAGTATTGTTACACTACCCACTAAGAAACACCATGGATTTGATTTTAGTGCCATCAAAGTACCTGTAGGCACTCCAGTTAGTCAGAGAATAGACACTGAATACATACTGTAAATTACTTTTTAAGAGATAATATTAATTCTTTGGCTCACCATGATGAGCAACTGCAGCACTCAGAAAGCAGAGCAATGAGCAGTGTCCTATGTCAGGTGTTTGCTTGTCACATCTGCAGAAACCAGAAGCAATTAAAATGATAGGTCAGCTCCCAAAATGCCTCCTCTCAGAGGGTAACACAGAGCAAAGGATCATCCAGGAACACTGTTCATTAAGCTATCCAATTTAAAAGTTGTTTTGCTTTTTCAAAAGGAAAGAGAAAATGGAGTTCTTTGGGGGTTTTTATATTGGTTTACTTGTCACTTTTAATCTTGAGGGAATACTCTTGCTTATATCTACCCTTCTCTGGCAGCAGGATAGCTATTAAACTGCTCTTATTGGAAACAAATGCTTAAGAAAAAAAAATCAAACCTAAGTTGTTGTGGGTTTTTATTCTCATCCAAACTATTACAGTGATGGAGAATTCAGCAGAATATTGTGGAAGGTGGTTAAAAATACGGAGCTCTACTTAAGATATTTTGAATCCAACAAACCCATTAGGATGTATAATTTTGCAGTCAATGGAAAGCCATTATTTCACATGGCTGCCAGTTACAGAACTGATCACCATAACACACTGCAATATTCAAGAAGTCTGGAGCAAAAAACTGAACATACTTTAGGCAGTAGCTGAGTTTGGAACCAATACACTTTGGTTGAAATACTTGAAATTAGTTAATGTTTAGCTACATCCCTGTGCTTGAGTCATCTTTTATATAAATTGTATAGAAGAAAAATGTATTTGAAATCTGTATAGGGGAACATTATTCCCATATATTAGTTGTTCTACTTCATATCAGCTCCAAAGGGCTCTTCTGGAGTGCATGAAGCATGGAAGTGTTCAGCCCACACTGTCCTTTGGTTAGGTTCCACTGAAGTCAGGGAGGATGAATCAAACCAACCTTATTCAGGCTGATTATGCTTTCCTGCAGTAAACTGCATTTTGGAAAAATGGTGCCTGTAACATTCATAAACACATGACAAACTGATCCTGAACACATACAGGTATCAAAGGAGAACTTTTCAAAATGTTTTATTTCTATGCTAAAGCTTCTATGAAGATCTCAGTAGCAAAATGCAAACAAATTAAAATGAGCAAGTGAGGAAAAACAATAAGCTTGTTATCCTCCCAGGAATATATTCTGTCATTTCAGAGACTTGGCTTGCAGACAACTTGGTTTTCCTTGCAGCTTTAACAATTTTCCTGCTGCTTAATTCATCCATCCTAACCTAACTTTTAAATGTTGGTATAAGAAGCTATCAGTCTTTTTGACAGTAAGCCAAGATCTCAGTCTTCTTGGTTTACATTGAGCTAGCTCCAGTGGAAACAAAATAAATTTGGATTACTATTCATGCATCTTCTTTATTATTCACACCCACAACTACATTATCAGAATGACAGACAACCTTTAAAAGTCACAAGTGAAAATATCTTCTGTTCTCTGTTGGTAGGAGTGATCAACTACCTTGATTTTATTTGTGTATTTGTCTTTAAATAATCAGATCAGGTCCACGATAAGAGCCTTGAATTTTGTGCAGAAATTGGGAAAGTATGTGGGTGTTAATGCTGCTTCATCATGGTGAAGTCATCATGTCACAGTCATTACAGTGGCAAAACAGAACTGCAATGGGAGGGCCCAGTTCCAAAGGAAAAGGCAGTGTGTCTGCTGGCTTGGGAGAAGCTCAGAAAGTCATCTGGATGAGAGTACTTTGGAGAATCCTTTTATTTAATTCTGTATTCAGCAGATCAGTGCCTACAGCAGTTACAAACTGTTGCATTATAGAAGAAAAAACAGTCTTGAGGGAGAGATTTTAGCTAGGTGGAACCAAATGGTCAATTTCTGTTCCTTACACAAGTATTTTTTTTGGAAGACTGTGGACACACAGCAAATTCTCTGGCCCTCAGTTCATCCTCTGTTCCAAATTCCTGCCTTACAAAGATATTATGAAAATTTAAATGCATTGTATGAGTGTTCATTTGGACAGCAGGCAAGTTTCTGCACACTCAAGTGGAAAGAAAAGCCATACAGCCTGCAGCTAAAAAAGAATATATCCCCTGTGACCAGTAATTTCAACACAGCATCATGCCTTATGACCCAGCTGGTCTGTTCCTACATCATTACAACAGTATTCCTGCAGTACTGACAGGAATTTATTTCTTACTTACCTAGTGAGAAATCCCAAGACAGCACAAGATGTTGCATGGTAATTACATTTTTCTCAGTGGGATCACTGAATGACATATTGTGATATAACAAGAGGCAACTGTGAATTTAACTTGAGTCAGCACAGTAGACTTTGCACAGTACAAAAGGTTTCCAGATGAGCATAGTGTGTGAATGTAGAGGGAAATTTCTGAATACCTCACAGTTTCATGCATCCTTTGTCAGCACTGGCTTTCAAAAACACACACTTCTGGGCTGGCTGGTGAAAACTTCCTGCATTCATTATTTATTTAGCTTTCATATTTGCCTTATTATTTAAGACCATATCGTTTGCAGAATGGATTTCTAGAAGACAATAATGATACTAATTTGTCAGAAGAATGAGGCATGTCAAAATACAAAACTTTTTTTTGGTATTTTCTCTCTGATGCCACTAAACACCTATTTCTTGTAACAGCAAATAAGCAGCACATATGACTATTCTGTAAAGAGGCCATTTGATCTCATTAAATTTCAGATCATTATTTGCACAGCTTTTTGAACATAACAAAATGAAACAGCAGAGTGCTCTGCTGCTCATTAAAGAGGTGGGCAAATTTTTGTATATATCACTCCATAATTGTATTGTCTTTTGCAAGAAATTGCAAGGGTGGTATTTGGGGAGGAAGAAGCAATAGAGACTGACACAAATGCTGGTTTTCATCTCACCTGTTTATTAGGGCAGTTAGCATAAGCAGAAATTCCCTTCTGTGAAAATAGAGTCTCTTTAGGTATTTCTGGAAGGGTTTTAGTGCCAACCAACCATAGCCTTGATGCAAAATGTGCAGCTTGGAAGCAGAAAAAGTCTTCCCAGACCTGCCAGTCTCATTTCTAGAATGGACACTTACTTCACTGGCTTTTCTATTGATGTCATGCCCATTGTGTTCTTAAGAAAAAAAAAAAAGGCAATAAAAAAAGCAAGCTAGCTGTCCATACAACTTTGCATTGCAGTTTCAGCCCTTTGGCCTCTTGAGTGACTTATGTCTTACACTGAGAGCAACACTTTTAAAGTCAGGCATCCCTTTGGGGCACAATAAAGTAGATACTCAGCTTTAGTTCCTGATGAGCAGATCAAGTACTTTGATTCCAAAGCATTGCAACTGGTGTGCTCTAATGACTGCTGAGCATGGCAGTGCCAAATATCTTCAGTTGCTATCAGACTACTCACCAGGGAGGTAATGCAATTTGCTTAAATTGCCAAATAGGAAAGTTTCCCTCCATCCTCTAAATAACTTGGTGTATCTTCAGAAGTCAACTTCCACATTCCAGAACAAAGCACCTTTCAGCTGTGGGTTGGAAGGTAATTGTAACTCAGAGTATTATTCCCAGATCTCCTCATTACCCTGTAATTTGTGTTCCTTACAGCACAACCCTGTTTTTTTGTTTGTTTTTTTGTTTTGTTTTTTTTTAATATATATATTATGAATTATCTGTTGTTAATTCTGTTGTCTTGCCTGTTTTTATATCTAAGCAATCTTATCTACACCTAATCAATCTTACCTAAATACCTGCATCCTGTTTATTTTACTACATGACTTCCTGCATTCACTTGGCTTTTTGGTTGTGTCATCATACAGATAGGTCCCTGACAAATCAGCCTTCTCACAAAGGTCACTTGTGGAAAAGTTGGTACCTTCCCTCAATAACTGAGCCTTTCAATCTCCCCAAGGACACTCAACACCTTGCAAAGTTGTGCTGTAAATAGCTGTTGAACAACACTGAATAAGGGAAGAACAGTAAATTATTTACACTAAATTCCTCTGTGAAAAGAGCTAGGAATAAACAGGTTCAGGATGCTTTATCACACAAGATGCTCTGCTGACACATTATTTCTCATCAAGTTCCTAGGTACTCTGTCTGAGGCAAGTTTTGAACTAATGTCTTTAAAATAAGGCTGGAGATAAAATGCTTTGACCATTCAGCCTAGGCATTATTAAAGACCTGAAACAAACTAATTCCTGGAGAGGCATTATATTTTCCACAGTATGACTTCTAGTAGACAGATAACTTCTATATTGCTTTCCACATCAGTGCCACAAATGAATTTTCATGCAAGGCTGAGTGAAAATATGTTACAAGAAGATAAGTAAATGCACATTTTCCATCCTCAGCAGTCCAGCCTATTTTCTCAGGGTTAGTTTTTCCATTGAATATGCAACAGCAGACAATCAGCAAATGAGGGTTTTTTTCAGATTCAATATCTTTTAACACCTGAGATATGCATGATGGGGCAGCAAGCTGAGGGCTCAACAGGTTTGTGACATCTTATCATGGAGGTGAACAAACAAAACACCTGCATCACAGATGAGAAGGGGCAGACAGACTTCTGGCAGACAGTAGGAAGATAGCTGGAGGTTAGTTATGGGCTTGCACTTTGAGAGTAGCTTTGGATGGCATTCAGTGGGTTTTTTAGATCCAGGGAGAAAATTATGACATTTTCAAATGGCACTGGAATCAAGGAAAGCAAATGGTGAGAGAGCCTTTAGTCCAGACAATGAGACACAGCTTAGATCCAGTTCAACAACAGTGCTTAAAAAAACCCAGAGTCATCCCTCCAGCATGTTTCTGAGTTTTCTGAGGGTGGGAAGAATATTTTCTCTATAGTGGATTATAAGCATCAAGAAAGAGGATGTTTCTCACCTTGTTAGCAATAGAAAATGGAATGGGATTATCTAAATCATCACTTTACTCTCTAATAAGTCAAAAGCAAAATTTAGAAAACCTTAGATTATATGGAAAGATTCAATTTCCCATGAACAAGTCTAGTATTCAGCACTGTGTTGAAGGAGCCAACAGCCAGGATCTCCACATGCATCATGGTCTCAGGCATGTTCCCCTGACTGGTGGTTCTCCTTTGCTGGGCAGAATACCAAATGTTGGTAATCATTCCAGAGTGCAGCCATTAGGTTCAACATTTGCTTTGTGTTCAAATCTGAGGAAATTGCTAGCTCTCTCTGAATCTGCCACTGGGGAAAGGGCTCACAACATATTTTTCACTCTCTGTACAGATTGTCTGATAACCTGTAATTCTCAGACATCAGTTCTGGTAAGTGACACATAGGTGCTGTTCAACATTAGAGCTACCAGCATCTTTCAATGACTTTAATAACCAAAACTGTGATTCTTAAAAGATGCCAATGATCCTTTTCAGCAACTGAACTCTTTTGTTAGAAGGTGGCAGAAAGCATTTGCTCATTGATTTACCAGCATCTCTTTTGGGGCAAGTAGAAGGAGTGCCTCTCTTCTCTCTTTTCAGCATAGCTATTTTTAAATAATTCCAAATCTAGCACAAATAGTTGAGGAATAAAAGCACACTATTTTCTAAACCAGTTCAGAGTCTCTGAATTGCTTCAGATTTAGCTCTGTCACTCACATAGTGTTTGGAATGGAGCCCAGGGAGAGGGTAGGAACAGCAAAGATTGGTTCCCAAACAGAAGAAACAGTTAATCCCATTCCCAGTCCCAATCTGGTGATAACAATCTCAGCAGGATTTAATTCTTCCCTTCCAGAGAAATCAACAAAAACCTCTACTTATACCAGGGGGTTATACCAACAACAGATACATTGGTATCAGGCTTAAAAACTATAGTGACAAAATACTGGCTCCTGTAGCATTTTGAGGGCTTACATAGTACTGCTGCTATTGTGATGACACTGGTTTTATCAATACAGCTAGTAAGCACTAGGAAAAAAATAAAGAAACCACACATTTGATAAATTTAGGACACAGACTAAAAAGGCTTCTAAAGAAGATACAGAACAGGACCAGTACTTTAATATTCATAGCCCAGTTAAGATGGTATAACAATGTATTTGTGGAATGAAAATGTATAATCTAGCTGCCTAAAAAACAATACCCACCAGAAACATGATTTTGGGGGTAAATTTCTTATAACTTGAAAATATCCTGTGTTAAAAGATTTAAAAAAAAAAACAAAACACACACACAAAAAATATCACATTAACCAATCAACTACATCTTTGAAAATTAATGGAAACTTTAAACACCATTTTATCACTCTGACTGGAAAAAGAAAATACTGTCTTGAAGAGAAGCAAGAAAGGAAGTGATTAGAGGCTGAGAAATTGTTTTCCAAGTTTTAGCTGGATGGTTGCATTGTAAACCCCTCAGATTCATTATGTTCACACTGCCAAGAACTACTTTAATGTAGTAGATGAGAATTGCTCTAATCTATTACCGTTGGCTGCCAAGAGTAATTCTATTAATTCAAAGAGCTAATGACATTTACTAGTATTGTCATGCTGTTTTATTGCATATTTGAAAATAAATGGGAATACTCAGTGGTGTGTCATTCTAAACAGACTAAATTTAGAGCCTTGTTCTCCACTTTTTCCATTCTATTTCATGAGACCAAATCCAAGTAGTAGTGCTTTGTGGCTGATTTGCAGTGGTGCAGTTGAGTAGGTGAATTACACCTGAATTACATGCACTACACCATACATGGAGAATGTCAGGTGTCCAGGAATCTTCCAGTGAAGGAGTGTGATCTAACCATTGAGGAAATACTCTTCCAGGCTTCTGTTTGCTCATTGTGCAGGATACCAGTTTGTGTCTGGAAGCAGAGAAGACAGATCTTGCAGCACTATGCCCAAAATAATTAGTCCAGACTAAGCAGGGATGGTTAATTTGGACTTGGCACCCACAAATATATTTGCACCATTTCTGTTTCAGAACAGAAATGGGTCAGAAGCAGTTTAGGTTGCCTTAAGGTTGCCTGTACCAACACCTGAAGCAAAAGATGCACATGCAATGAATTAAAGAATGAGCTCCCAGCCCCCACATACTGATGGTACCTGACAGAGCCACACTATTGGGGCTGTGAAACAGAATTTTGTCAAAATGAGTAACTTGGTTTATCCTTATCCTCAAGGCAGTAATATTTAATTGTGTTTGCACTGATACAAAACCTACAGCCAACTCAATATGTGGGCAAATGCAAAACAGCTCATAAAGCATCTTCTGTGTACTTTTCACAGCAGAAGGCTACAGATGACACAGCATGCTTTGCCACTAGGAGAATCTATTTTGCCATCATTGAACATGTCCTCCATAATTACAAGATGTGACTTCACTGTGCTAAATCCATAAGGACCAAGAAGCAGTTCCATATCAAATATGTTTAAATTTCCCTACAGTCTACCCTCTCACTTCAGAGGTTTTCTCTGAAAGAGAAAGAGATGGCAATGCTTCATTTTTGTTGATAAAGCTTCAAAAAAGGGAGGTATGCTTGAAAAAGCCAGATTCTCTGAGTGCCATTGCTGGCTGGACTGAATGGACTGTGCATGTGTTCTCACACAGGGTTTCTTTAACATAGATTAATTAACGAAGCCATTGCTAGAGAGAGAACAATAACAAAAGTTCAATGTAAAAAACATACAGATTGTTCTGAGCTGGTTTTAGGTTATGAAGTACTTCATCATGGATTATACTAGAACTAATATTACTCCAAAAATCTCCTTTAGGTATGCACATCTGACAGATCTCACTCATTTTACCACCAAGATCCTCTGGTTGCTCAATGACTAGTGTTTCTGAATCACTTCAGAACATTTTTGCTCTCTTCTACTACGTAGTTAATTGGGGCAAAATAAGCTAATTAATTAAGCTGTTACTGTGAATAAGAGCAGCTTCTCCAAGATGATCATCTGCTGTGATTTAACTTTAGCGAGCACTAAGTTGACTTTGCCTAGCAACTAACTGGTGAGCAGAATTGTTTTCTCTTGGCTCCAGCTTCTGTCTTCATGCCAAGCAACAACCAATCAATGATGCACTAAAAATTGGGTGGTAAACCAGGAGTAATCAACTAGAAATACGTGGGTTCAATATTTAAAGGCTTCACTTGATAAGCCATGGCTGCAGCCCCCTCTCCTGGCTCCTAAAGCACTTCATTTCTCTTCCATCATTGCTACTGCCCCTCTACCTTCTTATTCTGTGTTTGTCTGGTTGTTTTATTCCTGTGATGTCCCAGCCTCACAGCCAGCTTGGCAGCTTGCTTTGTTTGCATGCTGGTTGGCTGGCCAATTTGCTGAACAGCACAGTGTGCATCTTAACCAGCTGGCCACTTGCATATGCCACATACTGTGCATAACGTAGCATAAAAGATAAGATTTATTAAATGTTTAGCTGTAAATCAGACATTAATCAGTTAATCAAGCTCTGCTGTTTAGGGCCATTTCCAGAGTGAGTGCTCTAATTGTGTTTCTTGCCAAGCACTTGACCTGAAATCATCCTGATTATCAAACTGGTCCACTGTGTTAAGCACTCTGGGTAGAGGGCAAGGGAGTAAGTAACAGAGAGCACAGCCATCTTTACATAGAGGAAAAACCCATGTGCAAGACATTAATTAAACAGTAGATGGAAGCTCTGACTCCACGAATTTATGATCTAAATCACAAGACTTAATATTTGGATAAAACAAGTAAGCTAAAATAAAATTGTGTAGGAATCCAGCTTGTGTTGGAGAGCATTTTTTTTTCTGTCCAGTCACCATTGTCCTGGGTAGAGGATTTAGAAGAAATGGCCTTAATGACAATTTACTACCTGACATGGATAGTTTTCCCCTTGCTCACTGAAATCTATCTTGCTGTGTTTTAATCCCATCATGGCTTGACTTAGCCACTGTAGTCAACAGTAGCCTTTCATGTACTTGAAGGCTGATACCACATCCCCTCTATGTCTTCTCTATACTATATTAGAGACATTGCAGGTTCTCTTTACACATCCTACTTCCAGCATATGCCTTTTCTCTTTCTGTGACAGGTTGACATTAGTCCACATTAATCTTGTAAGTCACAGATCTTTTGTTCAGAGCTGTTATCTGTTCCCTGTCCTGTATTTACACATTCCCGTTGGGTACAGATAGGAATTTAAATGCATTCTTAGCTGAATCATATCCCACTTTTTCAGACTGTTTCTTGAGTTTATCAAGTTCTTGCCATGAAAACAAGACAGCTAAAGAAGACAGAGCAGAAATCATTTTTCTTGAAGTGATATACTTTCAACATTGCATTGTCAGGGTACTTACCCCACTCATTTTCCACTCAAAACAACAATACCTGTACTCAAAGCCAATATATTCTGAATAATCCCATTGCTTAAACTAGGAGAAAAAGAAATAATGTAACATGTCAAAATAGGATTGAAAACCCTTTTACTGTGTTTCTGTAAAACATGGCCTAAAGTCTGTGTGGTACCAAGAAAAGCAGCTCATCATAACTGTCTAGGCAAATGCTTTTTGGTAAGGAAAACTAACATAATAGCTGCTTCCTATCACAAAGAGTCAAGAATGTCAATTCATGTGCATATATATATATATACGGAGAGAGAGAGGTATTTGTATAGAATGCAAAACCGAACAACAAATGTAAACTCAGTAACTTGGAAACAGCAGTGTCTGTATGACACAGGCGGCCGCCCTTCCCTCCGATGACCAGCAGGGGGCGCCGGGAAACGCCGCTGAACAGGGAGAGGGGAGGGGAAGAAAACGGGAGAGAGAGATTTGAAAATCCCCGCTCCGCTTCCCCAGCCTGGACTGATCCTTGGGGTTGTTCCTCCCCAGGTGAAGGACACTTTGCTCTTGTTAAATGTCATTAAATTTCTCCCTGCCCAGCTCTCCAGTCTCTGTCCAGGTCTCTCTGGCTGGCAGCACAGCCTGCTGCTGTGTCAGCCACTCCTCCCACTTTGGTGTCAGCAGCAAACTTGC